>QVNW01002063.1:0-66550 GCA_014825475.1 Pseudomyrmex flavicornis
TATATATATATATATATATATATATATATATATATATATATATATATACACATACATATGTATATATGTATATAACACAGCAATCTTACTTCGAAAGAGAGAGAGAAAGAGAAACTGTCATTGTGTGCTCGCGTCTTGTTTATTAAAAACTTACGCTTGGTAAAACATTATTATTAAAAACATACGGGTAGTTCGTCTTTAAAAAAAAAAAAAAACCCTTATTTATCTGTCTATTTGTAATACAGTTTTTTCCCTCCTGCGATATTTCTTTTTCTCCATTTTCAAAGCTTTTGAGATGAGATTCTCGAAAGTTAATTTGAGACACTTTGTGCGTTCGTTCCTCCGTAAGAAAAAAAAAAAAAGAATAATGTTGAACTAATTAGAGAGTTATAAAAGCGTAGTACGTTCGAAAAAAAAAATTTATCTCGTCTGCGCTGATTTTAATATAGTTCCGTTTATAAGACGACGAAGCTCGTCAGAGAGCTTCAATTCCGGTTCGCCGAAGTTTACCGCGCGATTTGTGTGTTTGCCACTATTCACAACTCTTCCGAAGTTATCGGGAGAGTTACGCGATATATCGTGCGCAAAAGCCATTGTCGGATATTGCCCGACCCCGCTGTTTGCACTAATTAGTGTGTAGAGTTATGTCTTTCTCTCTCTCTCTCTCTCTCATTCTCTCTCGATATCACACACGTGAACATTATGCCAGAGGCGACGAGTAAAATGTTGATAACGGTTAATTAATTGAGCACCTCCGAGCATATTGGTTGCCGCGCGATAATGGCAACGCGAGTGACAAGAATTCGTCGATCGTACAACGATATATATTAAATTCAGTTGCGCGTAAATACACGCTCGGCTTGTCATACGACACTCGCGCGTGTGCGAGGAACTGCTATTAATGAAGCAGAGAAGGAATTTGAATTATTTGCCAATTAATGTGAACGAGAGAGAAAGTAAGAATATGTGAAAAAAAAAAAAATACGTATGAAATATTTTTGTTTTCCAATAATCGCGTTTTCCAATTTTCCAATACGCATGTAAAAAAACAATGTACATATGTGATAAAAATATAAATTAAACAATGCTCTGCATGTCTCTTTCTTTTAATTTTTAATTATTTTTTGTATTTTTTCTTTCTCAATTTTATATTATCTTTTCTTTTTCCTCTTCTTATTATTATTTTTGTTATTATAATTTTTGCGATTTGATTTATATATTTATATATTTATATCCAATGTAATTATTTTGGTGCCTTAGGGGATACCATTCCAGAGCGCTTTTATATATATAAAGCAAACATCGTTCATTCATTCATTTTCTCTTTTCTCTCTCTCTCTCTCTCTCTCTCTCTATTTTTCTGTCTCATGTATTTGAAAATATAAAACTCTCAAAACTACAGTCAAATGTTCGAGGAGTAAAAAAAAAAGTTCTAGAAATATAATTCATGATTTACTGCTAGACGTTTTTTATACGACGCATACGATTGTGCTATTGATTCTGTCAAGTGAATGGAAAACGTAACGTAGTTGACCCTACGCCTTCGTAGCTGCAGGTGTCGAATCGGAAAATCCGATTACCGTGCACGAGTATGCGGAAATGATCCGGATAATCCGAGTACTCGAATATGAAGTGTCAGACGACGACGAGTTTCGAGCGACTTCGTGTTCGCCTAAATTATGCCACATTTATAAAGGCTTGCCGCTATCCGTCATATTTTCATCCGGATTTTACCGGATGTTACGAGCCGCATTATATCCGACGGCGAAGCGAACGCTCGTCCTTTACAACCTGACACGGCCCGTCATTTATTATTATTCGCATCATACACGGCAATGCAACGTGAAATTGTTTCTGCGAGAGGCGGGAAAAGTGAAAAAAAAAAAAAAAAAAAAAAAAAAAGCATGTATTGCCACGTACGGGAGGCAAGTACTCCAAGGGGGCGACACAATGTACGGTCACCGTCATTAATCTCCGTCAAGAGCTTGTTTTCTCAGCCATCGCGTCTAATCTTCAAAGAAACAAAGCCCGTGTATTTAGTAGAGCCCTCATTATAACAACGCGCGGAAAAACAGTCCTTCCATGTATCTGGCTTATATATCGTTCTTTATAAAACTGCTGGAAGGTGGCCGCAAATAGACGACAAGAAAGATATACCACGCGAGCTTTTTCTCGATTAAAAATTCTCTGACGAAATATGGGGACTCGGCGAGCTTTGACACTCAGATCTAATTAACTGAATAAAATTTTATTCTCGCTACAATAAAGTCTCGTCGGAATTGAATTAAATATTGTTTTTGTTTGTTTGTCTTTTTTCTTGAAAAGACAGTCAACTGAAAATTGCTCAAAGAATCTCTAGAATAGAAACAAGTGGAACTTCTCTCTCTGTACCACCGAGAGAATTTCCACGTCGGTTATTTTCCCACACCCGTTTGCCCAAAGCTGTTTCCGGTGTATCGATACGAGAGGAGGCTGCAAATTCCAAAAATTTTTCCCATCACACGTCAGCATCGTTGATTGGTTTTCCGAACGTTTCTCGCCCTACCGATGTCTCGTATGTTATATTGGAGGGCGACGATAGCGGAGTGTCGGACAAAATCCAAATCGGAAACCGAATGACGGTGCGGAAATACTCGCTCAATTACGGATATTAATGCGGGTATTAATAGAATTTGTCAAATTGCCGAAGCGTTCGGTTTTGTTTCGACGCGCCCGCACGTCGCGCCGACCGGCCGCGAAAATCCGCGTCGACGCGTTGTCTGTGTCGTCTCCGTTTCGCCAGAGGGTTGACGACCCCGTATTTATACCGGCGAATGATTTTGTTTTTCGACCCCGGGACAGTTTGGACCGACGGTCCCAGTCACTGGCTGTGGAATTCCCGCAAAAATTTCGTCGATCGTAACTGTGTGTGCTGCTGCTGCGCGCGTGTTCGCGAAATGACAGCTGAAAGTTATCGCGCGCGACTGTTCCTTCTGCAAATTCGCGGGAAACATCGGGAGTAAAGAAAAAAAAAAAAAAAAGGTTAAAATGCGCCACGTGACACGGCGAATAGCTGACGCTTCAAGATACCGCCACACCCGAAATAGATTTATAGCGAGATATTTCCATCGCGAGCGGCTCTTTCTTTCTTCTTTTTTTTTTTTTATATTTTTTTTATCTAGCGTATTTATATCGAGTGCCATTTCTAGTGCAAGCAGAAATACCTATTTATAACCACCGAGGATATTTACGTCTCGAGCCGTACGACGATTCATAATACGCAACGTCAATTCGCAGAAAATTATGCTTATGGAATGTCTTGCCTCGCGAATTTACGTCCACATATAACTGGAAAAAACACACGATAAATCACCGGAGAAATTATACTTTATGTATCATTCTGTCTTATGTGTATAAAAAAAAAAAAAAAAAAAAAAAATCCGATGTGTGACACACGTCAGTGCTCGTTTTTCTTCTCAAGCTCAACAACACATGCGTAATTTGTTACTTCCACCTTCCACGGGTCATTTTTCGAAATGACACATTGTTGACGCGCGCGCGCGCGCGCTCGATAGATAAATCATCGAATTATTATACGGCTCGAGTATGTATGTAATGAGATTCATGACGCGTATCGTTTTTCGATCGATCGGCCTGGCCGGTGTAATCACGAAACTGATTACGGACGAGCGCGGCCGAATATGTATCATGAAAATAAGAACGCTTTTGATATGCCGCATTACGCGAACTACGCGAAATTGCACGCTTCCGCTGCTCGATCAGACCGCGCGCGCCCGCGCGCAACAATATACATATACACACACAGGTTTCACCGATTACGACCGCCGCGGGCGGAATAAATCATGAAAATTGCAAAAGTGCGCTTTACGCTTACGCTGCGTGTATTACGGGGCCATAGAAAAGCCGCGGATTGTCCATATTTCTATCCGCGATTTACGCGGATTTATGTTTGTCGCGCGTCGAGCGCCTCATTATATCGGGCGAGTCAATTGGACGCTGGGTGTGAGGCGCGGAAACGGATAGCGGTTTACCCTCGGTTGGCCTTTTCCAGCGACATTTGCAGCTCGTGCTCGGAAATCGACACACGCGGAAAATGCGCGCGGGCTCGCGTATCACAACGTGCACCACCGCGATACTCGCGAAACGAAGGGAAACACGAAGAGGTTAATGTTATGACACACACACGTGCATATTCATAATCTAATTATGATAATAATTGGCGGAAATTATTTGAGCATATTTTACAATCGACCGTTTTAGTCGTCGTCGCCTGCGCGTTATTTTCATTAAAAAGTAACTCGTTTCCCCGCCGGTTGCGATTGTCGGAAATCCGGTCGTGCTGTAATTAACGTAAAAGTGGAAACACTGCAAAAATCTCGCGCGCGCGTGCTGCGAGACGACGCGACATTTTTGCGCCGTTGCGAATTAACGCGCGCGAAGAAGAGCGTAGGAGCGTAGGAGTTTTATTCGACACGGCGAAAACTGAATTAAAGCTCTCCCCGTCGTCGTTGTCTTAAACTTTCTTCGCCGCGCTGCTTTTTCAAGAATTAGTTTTCTTCGTGACGCGCGCACGAAGAAACGTCACGAAGAGACGCCTCCGCGTGACGTCGCGCTCCGCGTGAGAACAAAATAATCCACGAATATATGCTAATTATCCGTCACTCATCAAGACCCCGTCTCCTCGCGCGCACGCAACTCCGTCGAGTTGAATTTAATTATGACGCTGCCGTGTCTGCTTGTTCCCCCGCGCGCGCGCGCGCGCGTGACACCCTCGTCCTCCTCCCGCGCGTCTACTTGTTCCGCGCGCTTTTTAAGGAACGCGAGACACTGATGTATGCTAGACACCGCAAAAACGTGGTCACGACACTTTTCGCGCTCGTCAGACACAGAGATCGTATGTGAGAGACCTGGGATCAAGCTGTGCTATAAAAATGGCGCGACCCTTTTTTTTTCTCCTCTTTTAAATATGTATCACACGTTACTGCTGAGTCTCTGTGTGTGTGTGTGTGTGTGTGTGTGCGAGGCGGCCGCCGTCTCCTCGAGCAGTAGCGCGTACGTCAGCTAGAATCAATTAAGGTCGTGAGAGTGCTTCACACGGGCTCAAATCAAAGTCTCCCGGAGTCCCGGAGAAAGAAATACGTGCCTCGCAATGTTTCGCTGTGGCACGTTAAGCCCGGCGCAACAAGAAAAATGCTTTCGTCGTCACAGTTGTAAGGCTAAATCCGCACTTCGCTTTATCTTCTCGCTGCCACACCCTCTCCCTCCCCCTCGTGTGTACATAACAGCGACCGTGCGACAAAACGATTCGCGCGCCAACTTTTATCATACGCGCGAGTTGTTCGGATTGTTGTTTACGCGTTTTTCCATTGAAAAATCCTCCTCGTGACGCGAGTTTATTTATTTATTTTTTTTGTTTTCGCGAAAATAACAAATTACGAATCGCAATTTACAAATGCGAGAGAGAGAGTGAGAGAGAGAGAGAGAGAATACATACGAGACCCTCGAGAAAAGCTTAAACAAGGTAAATATTAACTGTGCAAATTGAACAGATTTTTCATACAAATTAAATTTAATTTGAACCATCCAGATGTTTTGTTTACATTACGTAAAACTCCCCCAGCTCACTTCAAATTATAAAGTTATACGCGTGACAAGTTCGTTGTTTTTATCCTTTTTCCTTTTTTCATCAAAAATTTAACACGTAGAGTTAATGCACGCTTTAAATAAAAAAAAAAAAAAAAAAAAAAAAAAAAAACGAACGACCTACAAGCGTCAATTGGGTCAAAAGCGATCGGAATATTCTCGTTCCAGTGCGGACACCCCCCGTGCGAAACGAATTGAAATTTGGTCGCAATAAGCGTCAAGCGCATCGGCAGACACACCGGTGGTGGTGGTGGTGGTGGTGCGCTTTTTCCACGTCCGCTCGTTCAGAAAAGCCGAAGATTTTTACGCGTCTCCGTAGCCCGTCGCGGTTCGTTCGCTCTCATGAATACAAATTAGTAGACCGCGGGCGTCGTCGTCGGAGAGAGAAGAAGCTCCTAAAGCTGCCCCGGCAACACGCTTGAATTAAAAAGGGACGGCCAGAACGGTCGTTTCTCCCGATGCGTAATTATGACGACCCAGTTTCCCGCGCGCGCCGGAAGAAACCAATCGATCGATCCATCTGGGCGACCATTACGAGACTATTTATCGCGCGCTAGATGGTGCATTTCCCTTGCGCGCGGTTTATTGTATAACTTTTCTTTCAACAGAAATGCAGAGAGCGCGCACAAAAACAGTCAAACAACTTAATTTGATCACGAAAATGTCATTTGTTGAAACGTCTCTTCTACGAGGCAGAGAGATCTCCGATGCTCTCTGACAAACAAGAGCGAATTTTCAATCGCTTCTCGTTGCAATAAGCGACACGATAACGCACACGTGCACCAGGTCTTATCCTCATCGGCGAATACCGGCGTGAGCGATCGTTCGTGTTCGACGATCGATCGCTGTCGAGGAAAGAATCGAGTGCGCGGGTGGTGCCTCTCCGAGCGCAAAACAAAAAAAAAGAAAAAAAGAAAAAATGGGATAATGACGTATAGTAGGTCAGAGGTAGCGCGCGCGAGCTGAAGTGCGGAGGAGCACTCGTCGGCTCGCGGTTGTCGTCGCTTCGTTCGAAGCGGAAAATGGATGAAAGGTGAAGTTTGTAATATCCGTTGAAAGCCTGACGAGCCGCTGGATGGATGCTTCGAGAGGGCTGATGAGACTACCACCCCGGCTCGCAAGACTATGGAAGGAAGATGATATAAGAAGAATAGACGGATGGATAGGACGGGAGAGAATGGAAATTCTCGCCTGTATATATATATATATATATATATATATACGTTATATATACGTTTAGTCTCTAGACGGATCATGCGTCATTTGTGTCTTATATGTACGTACGTGTGTGTGTACATACGATGTGATCTTCTCCTACCGCGCACGGTACATCTTAATTTAAATGGCAGATTTCCCTCTTGACGAGGATAAATTTGGAATCCGCGGCGACGGCGGCGGCGGCAATTGTGTCGAGAGAGAGAGAGAGAGAGAGAGGTTGCGAACACTGGTATCTCGGTGATACGCTTGTATGTGTGCGCGCGTGTATATATATATATATGTATGTATGTATGTATGATGTATGTATGTATGTATATTTCTTTTTTGTTCCGATTGAATTGAAACACACAGTAAGGTTTCCGCTGTTAATTAATGCCATTCGGAAAGCTCGGCTCGTCCGAGCTTACAATCCTGTGTGATCATGCGTGACAATCGTACACGCATAATAAATACAATGGCTAAACAGTGTAATGACGAGTATCGACGAGGTAATTATATTAATGACAATAACGATATGCGCAATAATATTTACAGTGTCACTTTATGCACCTTCGTTTATGAATTATGTAACCGACTGGCCATTATGTGATGTAAATATGACATTTATTTACATATTTGTGTATTTTCATACATACCGATTCTATGTTATGAATATGAATACAAAAGCGCGCGACTTTTTAAAACGCGATCAGCATTGAAAATTCTATAATATAACGCGCGCTCGCGCATTAATAAAAGAAGAAGAAGAAAAAAAAGACAACTTTCCCGAGAGAATGTCCGCACAACTTATCCAGCCAGCGCCAAGTTACCGCGAACTTTTAGCCGAGAAAATTCACTTGCATCCCGGCAAGCACAAGCTCACGAGAAGACCGCGAGAACTCCCTTCGGCCTCCCCCCCTCAACAACTCACTCCAAAATGAGAAGATGGTTGAGACAGCTTAGAAGAACTACACAGTTGCTTATACCCAAGTTTTGAGAAAACAGCATCGTCTGCGGTTTCGTCGAGAAATAGCCGCTGTCGCGAATGTGACAGATAGTTTTTTTAGTCAATCTCTCCATTTTTTTTTTTCAGTCAATATCCATTGACCGAAACTCCGCGAGCGTGACAATTTTAATGAACAACTTTTCAATCCCATTGTTACGTTTGAATTTTATTTTTCACATGCATTTCGAATAATCCCCTTTTTCTGTCAACTGTTTCGCGCATCGCAATATCTCTCTAACCAAAAAATATATGCACGATATCAAAAACGAACATCAGAATAACCCGCGCCGTGTGACTTGACATTCGTTTCAGGAGCTTTGATATTCGACCGGTGCTACATGTTGTAACACACAAAGATTCATGCGACGTCACGTCACTAGTGCAAAACGTGGGCGCATTTGCAATTCCCAGCACAAACATACGTGCAATTAATGCCGGCGCGCGTTAGTAGTAGTGGGGCGCGTACACACACACACGCACGCGTGATGATGTACGCGCGCAGATGTGTGCGCGCGAACATGTTGTAATACCGCATCTTCAATTAATTCTTCATTAAAATCGGAGATAAATTATACGGGCGTGTGGGACAATGATTGACAAATATTCGAAACGACACGCGCACAGATCACGAGGGTAATGTCACATTGCTTGTTGTCGTTGACAGCTCGTCAAAATACAGTCACTTACGGCAGTCGATGATTTGTTACTCGAAAATTTCCCACCCGAGTCATTTCTTCAGACTCGCAAGTAAATAAAAAAACCGCACGTGGCTAAATCCGGCGAATGAGGCAGCAATTGGTGGAAGCAGCCTAACTCGTACATTTTGGCGAAGTGTCACAAAAAAACACAACGAGTGCGATAACGAGCCAGCGTTTGACATTTGTTCCTCCGATGAAACTTGTCAGCGACAACAAGCACAATGTGACGCAAAACGACGCGTCGTTTCGGATACTTATCAATCGCTCCTAATGTAATACGCGAACGAATTTGATTAAAATGAATCTTGGAAATTAGCGGAATCGCGATCTCTCTCGTCGCTTTCATACTCGATGATTGCGCGCCAACTAGCGCAAGAACACGATCGCCCAAGACGCGAGTGTCACCGAAGGAGGAGGAAACTCTATGGCGAGTTGTGCCGCGCAGATGTGCCGCCGGTTGTTTGATGAATCGCTCGAGTTAAATTCGTAGTGCCACGTTTCTCGGCAATTATCATCCCGATTCCGTGCGAAATTGTACGATCGCTTAAGTATTCGCTAGGTAATTAACCCGTTGCGCAGCGAATTTGAGAAACCGCAAACGCACCGGACCGTTCACGGACTACACCGTCGATCAGAGTTTCAATCGAATCATTGGACGCGATTATTGTATTTCTTCCTAATGACCGGGAAACGTTTCCGACTCGTGCGGTTCGGCAACCGAAACGCTCGTACAACGATACACCGCTTTCCATCGATCGCAACTGCGCGCTGTACAAGCTGTTGACGGATAATTTACATATCTGTCGCGCCATTGTGGCAACTACAAAATACATATATAATATATACATATATATTACATATATATATAAAAATTTTACTGCGCATTTAATTCTTCAAAAATGAGAGAAAACTCATAAATAATTGCACGGAAGAAAAGTTTTGCTATTGTAGCCAGCAAAAAACATTTGCTGATTCTATTGAACGTTTTGTTTCATCAACAAAACGGATTTGTTGACAAAAAATTTCGGTAAATTGTTGTTTGCTGGCCGTGGTAACTAATCTTCTTGCTATTTCAGCAAATCTTTTATTTTTTATTTTTTTTTTTTTTACAAATAAAATTATTGAAAAGTAAAGCTTTCTTTTATTGGCAAGTGAAGATTTCATTGTCGCGTTCGAAATATCCTAATTTGGATTGAGCTAAGTTAATTAAATTATTAAATGAAGAGTAGTGTGATGTTCAATATCGTGCAGCCGGTAAATGTGATAGCGCGCACGTTTCTCCGTAAGTCATAAAACAATTTTCAACACTCGGGACTTTGAGGGATTGTTGAGCGAAGATCGTTCTGAGTAATTAAAACTTGGCGCAGTAAGACGCAAATTATTTCAACTCTCGACTCTCGTTCTACAGATTCATTTCTCTGTGTGTACATAGCATATATATGTATACAGCACTTCCACTTTCATCTTTCGTCTCGATACTAGATATATTTAAACTGATGTTGCAATTATTTTATAGAGCTGTGTCTGGCTACACACACACACACACAGACATTTCTTGATCATTACCTTTACACCCTTAAAACTGTTTAACTCCGTTAAATCTACACGGAATAAAAAGTTTTGCTATTACACGACCAGCAAGAAAATTTGTTGAGTCTATTGAATTTTTTTTTCATTTCGTCAACAAAAGTCCGCGGTTTGTTGGCAAAACAAAAATCTCAATAAACTCAGCAAATTTTTCTTGCTATATTCTAGCAAATTTTGTTTTCCGTGTAAAACAAACATTTTTCACACAGATCGATACGCGTGTCCCAAATTGCGCAATTTTTACAAAATTTATCGCAATTATTTTTCTCTTTCCTTTCTTCTACAATTAGTTTTTCAATTTTTTTTTTATTATTTGTAATATAAATATTAATTAAAAAGATAAAAAAAAATAAAATAAAATAAAATAAAACGTCAATACACGCAATCGAGTATAAACAACACTAAAGTTGAACATACCCGATATTATTTTTAACTCTCTGTGTACAACCGTAAGCCTTTCCGAGCGGGTCAGGTCGTTGCCGACGGGGGTTATAGGTGTTGGGGATTTAATCGAAGCGGTCGTTTGATCGCGCTCTTGTGTGATGGTCGGCGCGTAAAAGTTGGCCGCAGGGTGGCCGGCGATACGCTTCGAGGATCCGCGAATAACCACAGAAACGTTCTTGCGGATTAAAGAGATCTGAAAAGTTAACGAGCGCCGCGGGCTAGAAAACGTCTTTGCTTGCGCGCGCGTATTCTTAATCCACCTGGCTCTTGTTTATCTCCAAGCCGAGACACTTCTGTGTAATTGGTACATCTGAGTGGCCACGGAAAAGACAGAACAACACCGGAGAAGAAGACACAGTCGGCGAAAGAGACGAAGCCGCAACACGACGTTGAATTTTCTCCGCGTAATGGAAAAAGTTAAAGAGCTGTCGTAAGGGAGCAAGCATTTTTATAAGCAAGCACAACTTTGCTCGTTAAACGAGAGAAGTATCAAAATAACTGTCTTTTCAGCCGAGTGGCGTGCTATTAGATTTCCTAGAGAGAGCGTTTTGAAACTAATTTACCGAGTCACTGTGAGAGAGAAAGAGAGAGAGAGAGAGAGATTTCGCGCAAAACTATATAATAAAAAAACAGAATTGTTTTAAATTTTACAGAGGAAAAATATACGTCTCGCGTTAAAAACGGGCATATATATCGCATTGAGAAATTAAAAACAAACTGTGCGCGGTTATTTTTGCGGATTTATATTTGACGTTTTATGAGACGGAAAAGAGTTCGCGTTCGTCGTTTGCGCCAGCCTACGACGACGACGTCACGAACACGCTATGAGCGAGCCTTTCAAGCATACGAGCCCGCTATTGCCTCCGCCCATCTTCCTCTTTACCCTCGTAGCGGCATATTAAGCGCGTTATTATACACAATATCGGCCGGATGCTTGTACATGTTTTTCATTTATCGCAGGCTCCTCGGATAAAAAAAATCGCGTTTCTCTTTGCGCATATTAAATTTAAAAAAACGCAGACGCAAAACGTTCCGAAGCGGTCGAATTGAACGAAGTCCCTCAAAAGTCCCTCGGGGGACGTATAGATCCTCCTAACCTGTCGCTTCCGTGTAATTTCATCGGGAAAACTGAGAGAGAGAGAGAGAGAGAAAAACTTGAGGTATCCACCGGAAAATTAAATGTGAATACGAGATCAAATGAGATATCCAACGGATGACGAAATTGTGTTTGACTTTCCTTAGTTTTTTTTTATTTTTTTTAATTTTTTTTTATTTTTTATCATGCTAAAAGGCAATATAATACTTGTCATGCGTTTTACAAAGCCGCGGAGAGATTCGATGCGATTTTACCACTGCGGTCGAGTGTGCAATGCGATACGATTGTATTTTATACAATCTCTTCGCTTCGCGACTGTGTAAATTTATTAAATCAAAATTAAAGTGATGCGAAAACACTACATCGATATTATTTGTGTGTTGCGCGGTTTGATCTGCAAAGTCGTAAATTTCGCTAAAAGCGAACGCGATGTTTCAAAGCGCCGCGCCTCGTTATTAAATTACGAAATATTCGCGTTGAGACGCGCGTCGGTTCGGGATCGCGCAATCGAGTGGTTCCAGTTTCGAAATATAATCGTCTCGGTTGAAACGTCGGAGGGACGTCGTTTCTCGAAATGGGCTAATCTTCACGGGGGTTTTTATGACCGCTCGTACAATTTTTCACGATCCCGCGCCCGCGATAACGGTCTTAAAAGACCCTGGCTGGTTTTACTGGAGGAGAAGCTCATGATGATGCTAATATTTCGCAGTCACCACATTGTGCCGAAATTATGTCGCTCGACACTCTCGTCTTTGAAAGCCAGGCGAGTGAGAGTTGATGACGCCCCTGTCGTGGAATTGTCACGCCGATGTTCAAAAGTCGAGGATTTGGATTACCGCCGCGATTTGCTCGCTCGCCGGATAATACGGGAATCGGAAATTTAAACTGACTTGACCGCAAGAACCGCTTCCCATATATAAAGCAGTTCACTCGCTTTAAAGATAACGACGTTAGACTAACGCGCGGCGAACTCTGCCGAAATCTCGTCGATCGTAAAAAAAAAAAAAACCTGTATGATCGGCAAGAAAAATTTTCATAGTTTCCCGATACCGCGCGGAAGAGCGAGAAGCGGGCGGAGTGTTCGGCTTTGAAATACGGCATTCGGCAGATCGTTAGCTCGCCGCGGAGAATTTCGCCGGATGCACACTTTGCATGTACGTCGTAGATTCCACCGCCCGCATCCGGCTGCATCGTCGAAAAGATGGAGTCCGCGGGCTTCTTTCGCCCTCGGGCTCCACACCGATACCTCTTTTCGCATCCTAGAATTTCCAGAAAGGGAGGGAGAGAGAGAGAGAGAGAGAGAGAGAGAGAGAGTATCGGCTACCATTCCCGATAACAGCGTGTCCTCGCTAACCTTCCGCGCGCCTTAGAGAACTCGATATGATATACGAACCCCCGGCTATGATCTCTTCCGCGCGCATCCACCTTTCCTCCGCTACATGTTTTCAACAAATGTGCGAGTCTCGAATAGAAAAAGACGCTTGCGATTGGAAGACAAACTAAATGGAAAGAGAAATGCTCTGTGGACGGATTGAATGAAAAAGACGTATGCGGGGTCGCGGACAAAGTGAGAAAAGATGCGCTTTTCTCGCGAGCGAACACGCGCGCACAAATGTCGAACGACGTCACGTCGATGGGGAAATGACCGGCCGGTTTTTCAGAGTTAAATGCGTAACGCGCATTTTTCCGTGATTTGATTTCTCCCATCGGCTGTGTATGCAGTTTGCCGTATATGCAAACAAGTCCGGCCAACAACTCTACGCGCGTTGCGGACAAGGCGGACTTGCATGCGATATATACGCGTGAATATCGACGAACCTCGATCGAAATTAATGTCACATATTACGGCAATCTCATGTAAATTCCGCCGGTTTCGAGAAGCATTTTTTAACGTAAGAACGTGTGTGTGTGCGTGCGTCGATGAACATATTTATCGCTTGAATAAACATCTGGGATTTGTCTTCTTTTTTTTTCGCTTGAAAGTATCTAAAAAACATATCGTTGCGCGCAAAACCAATGCTCAAGTTTTAATTTGGAACGCGGGAGAGAGAAAATCGCGTGTCGTTTTTATGGATTACTTGCTGCGTTTCCGAGAGAGCAACTTTGTTTTCGCATCTCGCGCGATGCAAATACGGAGAGAAAGAGAGATATGCTTTGCGGTGCGTCGCGCTCGATTCGCGAGGTCGCGCCGGAAGTTAACTCGCTAAAGTAAGATACGTGTCCCGCGTGCGATTTATGTAAAAGCATAGCGCGATAGAAAATTTTATTCCCTACCGCCAACCTACTCCCAGCGAGAGACTGCATTTGGTAGTCTAATTTTTCAAACGAACTCATGTTCTTTCCGTTTAAACTACGCGAGTGCGTATGTTGATGCGCAGGTAACGATTCGTTTTTGATGTTACGTACGAGTGAATTTCAAACAATGTAAAATTGTAAAAATGCGTTTTGCGAGAGAATAACAATTTCGGGGAGGGGGGGGATGCTCTCTCGCGGAGAAAATAAAAATTGACTGACGGCGGTTACGTGTGTGTGTGTGTGTGAACGATCGACCGTACGGAATCCTCGAGCTCGCGTAATTCCGGTTTTCGCCTTTGTCTTTGCGGCGTATAATGCGGACGTCGGCTATATGCGATGCGAGATCCAATCCCCCGCATGTGTGAGCGCGCGGAACCGGTCGTTGCTCGCACATAACCAAGTGCCGCGCCCCGAGAATTCCGAGCTCTAGTTTCAAGTATTTTTACGTGAGCCATTTCAGTCTAGTTTTTATATCACGGACTTTATGTACGACAATATAAAATGATCCTCCACTTTTACAAGAGAAAGATCCATAACTGCGTCAAAGTTTTCTGCACAAGTTGAGTGCTTTGGAACTTTATGTTGGGCAATGGATATCACATACAATTACAAAGGCAGGAGGCGTCGCTCCGAAACTTCCGTTTCGAGTTCAGCGGATCCCTTTTTTTTTCTTTTTTTAGTTTTACCCGGTAACATCGTCTGTATATTGTCTTTCTCACTACTCCGCCATCTTGCCATCACGCACGTTCGAATTCTCGTTCGAGTGTCACCGGCTAATGCAATGTAATCACAGTGCATTTCCGCAAAAGAAATTGCCACCACCATTCGCGGGACGTCTCTCCGTTTATTAAAAAAATCAACACGGCGTAATCAGTGGAAGAACATCCGCGGCTGATGATTCGAAAAACTTTAAACGAGATTTTCAATTCTTTACGATTCAAGAAACAGTGTTTTTCTTTTTAATTTTTTTTTTTTTTTTTTTTTTTTTGAGAATTTCCGATCTCGGGGAGCGAGAGAGTTTTGAGAAAAATTTGCGTCACGCGTTTTTTGAACTCGCCAAATTTAATTTGCCTCCGACTGAAAATGTCACAAATTAGCTCGACTTGAGAGAGCGCGTTCGTACATCTATATGTATACAATCGTGTATATATATACATATATATATATATATATGTACGATTGTATAGTCAAAAGAAGCGCGGGTTTTAGCCGCGTCGAATAAGTGTCGAGAATGCAGAGCACGATTTACCGCGGTGCAGCAACACGTGCCTGGCGATCACGCTCGTCTTCTAGTTAACCACTCCCCGGTAGAAGACCGTCTTTGTCCACGTTTTGCGATGTGCGGCTACATCCGCGACTGCGGCGAACGTGCTGGGAGTGTAAAACATCGGGGCTTTGGGATTGTGGGGGATAACCCGCGAAACGGAGAAGAAAAGGAAAGAGGCCGGTAGGTTTTCAACCTACAGGTTGTTGATTTCCGGTATTCATTCCGGCGCGACCGGTCCTCCTCTCCTCGCGAAATTGGTTCATCGTTTTTCAATCGAACACGACAAAGCGCGACAAACCGACCGGAATAAATCGGTATATTGCGTTTTGCAGCTTAATAAAGCAATTAGATTATCGAGCGGCGCATTGAGCGCCGACTCCCGTTCGGAGGCCGTGGGTCTCCGACCGCAATAATGATAGGGTATGGAGCTGAGTGGCCGGTGTGTTGCGGTAACGCGACAGTATTCGCTCCATCCAGGATTTAGGTTACTCCCTTCCGCCCCTCATTTCACGTGTCGTGATGTCGTTCGTTCGGTGTTTTTACGACTCTTTTTAACGCAACGTCTCTTTATGCGCGACTTCGCTTTCGATCTTGCTGATATCGAGACTGCAACTCTCATCCCAAACATTTTGAATTCTTCACATTTTTATTTCCCTCTTCCTCCACCCCCCCTCCCCGTTTCGCTTGTCACGTCATTGGCGCCTGCGTGCGCCGGAAAAAAAAAATTCACGCGGCGCGCACGCACCGCGCGAAGAAAAAAAAACAACACGTGCTCTGTGCCGCGGAGCGATATAAACTCTGAATTATTGTACACGCGCTCTGTGCCTATACCCAGGGGACTCGGGAAGCTTTACGGGACGGTGACTTTAAAGTGAGGGCGAGATTAAGTGAGAAATATTTTTCTAGAATACAAAGAGCCTCTGTTAAGTGCAGGTTCTGTAAGCCCATTGTAGTGCGAGCTGAATTACTCGATCTTTTTGCGCGCGCCTCCCGCGAATAGAACCTAGAAAATAATTATAATCCAAGAGCCCTAGCACACGATCCCGTCCCCTCCCCTTCCCAGCCCCTCCTCGCGTAACTTAGCACGTTCTTGTTCCGCGAGCCGCTTAAATGACAAACGTCCTGCGCGCTATTTCTTGCCCTAACGTGCTCTTGGCTTATTCTTTTCTTTCGAAATATATGTCCCGTTTTCTATTCCCCCATTCGCCTTTTGTTTCTTCCGTCGCTCTATCTCTCTCTCTCATTACTCTTCTTACTCTAATTGTCCGAGATATAGAGTCGTAAACCCGAAGTGCTCAAATTAGCGTTTCCAATAATAAGAAATCAATAATGCCGCGCGCTGTCGTCACGATGCGTCTAACACGTCTCTCTCTTTTCTTCTCTCTTTCTCTCTTCCTCTCGCAGTTCGATTGCCATTCTACAGGACTTACCGATTACTTAGCTGCGCTTCAAACGGAGTCGGAGTTTCGCGCGCGCGCGCCTCCGCGCGAACTTCAGTAATTAAAATCCCAATCCCGCAGAAAATAAATAACGACGGAAGACGGGCGAGAGATGAGATATTAAAATCCTTTGATCCATTATTGAACCTGGAGGAGCGATCTGAATAAATAGACCCTTCCCCCCCCTCCCTCCCCCGACCGGATGGGAAAACAAATAACGGAGTTTCACACACGCGATGCTGTTTGAGTTCATCGTTCACCGTCTTCTGCTACAGAGAGAGAGAGAGAGAGAGAGATCTGCTACGCAAGCACACACGATTCTTCCTTTGCGAGAAACTCGCGCAATTGATTTCCGAAGTTGCATTTCAGATGCGCTCGGCAAGTTTTATATTTTCCCTCGCCTCTCCCTTTGTTCCGCTGAAACGCGTTTAATGTTGTCCCGGGGGTTAACTTGCGCGATTTACATCGAGATAAAGACATTATATTAACCGGAAATGGAGAGCGATTCGCCGATATTACGCGGCAAGTTACTACAAAAGTAGTTCGAGGGGGAGAGGGGGGAAAGGTTACTTTATGCAAAGGCCACTTCGATTAACTCTTGTATTGTACTTTTTCGCTCGGCGAAGTTTCCTGACAATTTGTGCGTCTCGTAAATTCCGCTAAATCCTTCGCCACAAAGTTGTGTAATTACTCCGCGAATACATAAAGAAAAAAAAGGGGGGGGAGGAAAAATGAAATGTAGTCAGATGTATAGGCTGAAGAAGTATTACTAAGATATTAAAGGAGCCATGATGATTTATTGAGCGAGAGATAATTAAAACGTCGGCGCCGCGTGGCAAGAGACGCGGACCGTCTCACGCTGAAATCTCCCGGCCGTCGTTTTATTTCCATAATTCTTCATCTCGCAATTTTGTTTTTTTTTTTTCTCCGCCGCTACATTTTAGCCAAACGCTTCTCGTCGGAAGAACGCTCGTCGTTTCTTTCATTTCTCTCTCGTCTCATTTCCCCCGCGTCGCGCGCGAAATTTACCACCCCCTCGCAGCACGAACTTGAGATAGTGCGGCGAGAGATAATTGAAGAAAGATTAATTGGCGGAATATCGAAGGAGAGGTCTTAATAATTTATTGGCCGTCGAATTACTCGAATAATTAAAACTTTTCGCGGCGGCGCGGCGGTGAGAAAGAGAGAGAGAGAGAGAGAGAGAGAGAGAGAGATTATTTCACAGGCTAACTCGACGACTTTATTTACATAATCTCTCACGCGGAACGCGCTTCTTCTCCGCGCTCCGGATCTGAAATTTTCACGGACCGCATGTTTGCTTTATTTCGCGTCCGTGCGTTCGCACAGCTGCAAAGATATACGCGCGCCCAACGCGAAAACAAGCTCCGGTCCGGCGAGAAACGATATGTACGTACGTACGTACCGGCAGAAGGAATTAGAACTACGCAGCGGTTTTAATTATTCATTAGACGTTGAATATTCCGAACGGCGGCGGTCGACGCGCTGCTCACAGAAATCGTATAGGTACGTGGAAAGATGACGATGTTCTCGAACATGGGAGCAGTTATTTTCTATTCAGACTCTCCGCGCTGCATTATATTCGAGCGATAACTATTGAAACGAAACGCAGCGAAGGCTTTATTTCCGGCTTTATTCTCCAACTTTCCTTCTTCTAACCGTTCTCTCTTCTTTGTGTTTCACGCGGGCGCGCGTGCGCGCGCGCGAGCGAGCGAGCTTCTAATCGGCTTAAAAACCAATACGCGCCATTTCCATTTCATCTCGTTCCCCATCGAAACTTCGCGGACGAGTTGTTGTTTAGGAGCACCCGCATATGGACAAACACACCGTGGGAAATATATACACCGGTAACGGTAGTTTTGTTTTAACGTCTGTTGTTTGCATAAGTTTTCGTATACATTTCTCCACCTCCTCCTCCTCCTCCTCCTCCTCCTCCCTCGTGCCCGTAGACATCATCAGAACACATATTTGCTTTGGCAAAAGGCACGTCGCGAAGCACGTCTGCGTTTAATTTGAGCGAATTTACATGTTCATCATTTGACAATTCCGCACGACTGCGAAATCTAAAACTCCGCCCTCCCTCCCTCCGTGAGAAAACCAATTTGCTCGGAAAACGTAATAAAAAGGAATATCAAAGTGGCACTTTAAACGCCAATAAAACGAGGAAACTTGACGAAAGCAGCGGCGGCGGCGACGACGACGACGACAGCGCACAGAAGAAACGAGACTTTCAGCATTAATTTTGTTTTCTCTCATATATTTTATGGATAATAATGCAAAACACGAATTTTGTGTCGCGCGAATCGAATAAACCCGAATATTACACACGAAACATCGGCGGCCGTGTGTGTTGTATTACCATTTCGCAGTGTGTACGTACATATAAACACATAACACACACAATATCCATATTTGTCAAGAGATCATTATAATGCATTATGATATAGTGCATCGAAACTATGTTATTGCAAGAGCGCGTAGAAGTTGCACCCATACATTATAGACCGGATAGCTAGAGTAACGGCAAAATATGGCGAACATGTATCCAGGAAATGTATTTTCTGACAAACTTAACTGACACTGTTTACGGTTGATATATATATATATATATATATATACACACACACACACACACACACATATTCGCTTCAACTGCGTTTCTAGAGAGAAGCCGCTAATACATTCATGAGAGTCAGTTACACGCGTCTACGTATTTCGGCAAATAACCGACTGCGAAATTGTTCAAATGCGGAACGTGTGTTTTGTTTTAATAATTAATTAACGTTGATTTCGCGCTAAAACAGCGACGACGAGGGATTACACACACACACACACACACACACACACACATACACACACCCGGGCGGTAAGACGCGCGCGGTGTGTGCGAATGGAAAATGGCGACGGCGCGCGAAGGATAAACGACGACAGCCGACGGAAAAGAAAAAAGAAGTGGGAAAAAATTCCTATCGGAATTAATTTCTGCAACGGAAGGACGGCGAAGATAAGCCGAGCGAGGCGTGTAACACATAATAATAATAAAACAAAAAAAAAAAAAAAAAGAAGAAAAAACTCAACCCGATGATAG
The DNA here is from genome assembly GCA_014825475.1 of Pseudomyrmex flavicornis. Taxonomy (NCBI): domain Eukaryota; kingdom Metazoa; phylum Arthropoda; class Insecta; order Hymenoptera; family Formicidae; genus Pseudomyrmex; species Pseudomyrmex flavicornis. Next base: position 19,779 of record QVNW01002063.1, read on the forward strand.
CGAGTAGATTATCTTATAGCCGCTGACCACACACCGCTTTATTTCCATAATTCTTCCCGTATGAGTTCTTCGCTCCTTCGCTCCCGTCGCACGGGTGCATGCTCGTTCCGCGCAATTTCACAATAGCGCGCCGCGCGGCCACCGCCGAATTAAAGATCAGCGAGAATTAATTTTACGGCTGAGCGCGCCCCGGCGAAATATACTGCCGGTGAAACAGAAAGAAAAAAAAAAAAAACAAGGATATAACAACGGCGATAGATAACGCGCCTGTGTGTGTGTGTGTGTGTGTTGCTCGTCCAATTCATTGGGAGAGCCCTGGCGACAAAATTTCTCTCTCGCTAAATACAGATATCGTTTTATTTAGTCGCGCGAGGGTTCGCTAACATACGTCGCGCGATAATTTGGGAATAACAAATTGGCGCGGAGCGTACATACATGTGATTCCAAGCCGCGCGACGTACCACGGTAGTACGAAATGTCTTCCCGTATAAACGTTCATTAATAAACCAAAGCTTATCTGTACAAACCCCTCATACAACGCGATTCATCGTGAGATAACATTAAATGAGAGACAGAGAGCACAATGCTTTCCCGAGCGCGCGAAATGATACTCGGTTAACAGTCATAACTCCTTAACCGCGCGCCAACGATGACTATCAAATGGATGCTGATTTAAAATTGAAATTCGTGCAAGAAGGAACTTGACTTATTCAAGCTCCGTCGCCGCGCCGCGCCGCGCCGCGCGGGAGCTTGAAACTAGAGAGAAGTCGGCCTCGGTACAATGATGATAATTCCTGAAGTGTGAAACGCTTTGTGTAATCAAAACTTTCTGCCACGATACCGGGCGAGCGCGAGAGAGAGAGAGAGAGAAAGAGCGTTTCAGACTTCATAAATAACGGATCTTACTCGCGATAAAGGATTACCCGTTTTAATAGAGCGAGACCCGGCTAATCACTGCGCGACGATAAAGTTTTCGAGTGTACACTACCGTACACACGTACGCACACAGCGCGCGAGATTTCATTAAACAAACTCGTCTTTCCGCAGGCGCGGCAAAACGTGTTGAAGCCTTCGGAGAGAATATTGGAGAAGAACCGGGGCGGTCCCTTAAACGGTGCGTCCTGTCGCCCGTATAATGCCCGACGGTTTTTACAACGGAGTTGGGGAGTTTCCCTTCGCAGAAGTTTCGCAACATCTTCTCGAATTCATGCATATACATGTAACCAATGGCGGAATATTAAAAAATTTTTTATCCAGCTGTAACGACGAGACTCGTTAAAACGATCAAACAAAGTCAATTGCGCAAAAAATTCCTTCAAATGGAAGAGGAGGGAGGAGAGAGGGGAGGGAAAAAGAAAACGTAATAAAACCCTCGGTAATACGTATTTTTCATATTCGCTTTTGTTGCAACTTTTCCCATTTTCTCGCGCGCGTGTTGCGCGCGCGAGAATCGATCTCTACTCGCGCGCGCGCGCGTATTTCGGTGCGTTTTTTAATTATTGTGCGCGAATATGTGTATGGGAAAAGTCGCTAATGAGAAACTTTTTTTTTTTTTTTTTTTCGACCGAACTTCGACGGAAAGAGCGACGCGGCTAAAAACGTGAAGATGCGCAAAAAAACACGCGCGCAATATTGCAAACGTAGCTTAACCGTATTATATGAAAATATTTCTTCTACTTTTCATACACGTGTCGCGCGCGCGAGAGAGAGAGAATACATGTATATGTACATATATTCTCTCTCTCTTTCCGGCGCGGATTCTCCCCGGAGATGAGTGTACCTACTCTCTTCTCCATATATATATATATATATCTCAACAGAAACGTTGAACACTGCTGTTGAATATTCGACGCGGAGTGTCACGATTTCGCGCTGAATATTATCCCGGTGCATTATTGCCTTCGTTGAATGTGCGTGCGGCGTGTATAGATACACGCGAAACTTTGATTATTCTCCGCGGTATTGTGTGTTCAAGCTGTCGGGGGCTTGGCCCCCGCGTGATGCAAGAACATGATGCTGGAAAATTCAAGTCGAATGACAGAGAGCGGGGAGGAATCGATAGGCTCGATCCGTGAACGATGGCGGGCGCTGTGTAGCTACATAATGCATAACGTCTCTCCGGATTGTTAACAGGATTTGGAGTATGACGGTCGCATATATATATATATATATACACACACACGTCCGGAGATGTCTACTGACATGAGATAAAGAATCCCGCGAGAAGATACATTCCCCCGGGGGAAAGAAAAAGCGCGCGTGGAAGATATCAACGTTGATAAATGTTTCTCTCTCTGTCCTTCTCTCCCCCCTCTTTCTCTCTTTCTCTCTTTCTTTCGGAATTCAAGAGTAATTCGTTCTACCTGTATTCCAGATGGCTCGTGTTGCCCGTCGTCGTGAGAGACCGCGCGCAAACGAGAATATTTATTCGCAATATTATCGTAAAACCCGACGGATTTGTGTCGAATAACTGAGTGAGCGCGTTTACATTAATGACGAATTAATTTCTTAATTATTTGCGCACGGGACAAAGTTGTTTTCGCAAAAGTGCAATAATTATGCTTCAAATTGTTGTTTTTATCGCGCGAGCGCGCGCGAGAGAGAGAGAGAGAGCGATTGTTCGTTATCCGTTGCACCTGTTAATCGAGTAATTAATTTCAAGTTTTCCTTTTTTTTTTTTCTTTTAGTCTCGAGCATTTTATTCCGGAATGCGCGCGGGCACACTTCATGGATATTGAATTAATCCGGTGTTGTAATTCCGAAAGTAGAGTCCTTTTGCAGCGCATGCATACCGCATGCATTAGTCCTATAATTCGCCGCATTTGCATGCGTACACGCGTGGAACCCCTTACGAGCACCTCGCTCGCTGTGCGAAACGTTTATTGCGCCGCCACTAACCAGGGCGCGCGCGCTGCAAATAGCGAGCCCGTCGCGTAATTGAGAGCGGCTTGACGAGGGCACAACGCAAGACCGATGAATCCCCGCCCCACGGGTTGGCGGGTAGTTAAATTTTTTTTCTCGTAACACGGAGACGCGCGCGAAAGGAAGAATGCGCGCGGCGCCGCATTATTAACAACGGCCGCGTTACACACACAGGACGAACGAACTTCCGTCAGATTTATCTTCTCGCGGGAGGCACGCCGACGAAAATTACACGCGGGCGAAAATAATGGACGCGCGATCGGAGAGAGGAGGGGGGGGGGAAGTTGTAAAGCTACTCGAATTTAAATTTATTAAACGCCGTTCGTTTCTCGTCCCGGAACATTCGTTCGGGACTCGTTTCGTGTAAAATTTGATTATACACGGAAGGAGGGGCGGACTCGTATTCATCAATTTTATCGATATACTAATGAAGGCTCGTTTTAACCGCGAGCGAGCGTGCGAGAGCGAGAGAGAGAGAGAGAGAGAGAGAGAAAGAGAGAAACGGAGAGACAGAGAGATAAAGAGGTCCCGAGAGTGGCGCGGTTTGTAACTGACGAGCGCACTGACGCGGGAGCATCAGCACTTGTCGATTAATTGAATACGTATCGTACATGTCGATCGACATTTGCGTTCGCCGACGATGGAGAGAAACGCGCAAGTGTTACCTTCCCGTTTCACGCGAAGTAATCAAAAGCTCTACACGTTATGCTATTGTTAAATCGATGCGCCATTCCGCACGTACATGTCAAGACATTAATCCTTGTGCTATCGACGAGACAATGGCCTGTATTCAGAATATTCGCGCGCGCGAAGTTGTTGTTGTTGTTGTTGCGCGCGCGCGCGCGTCTCTCTTTCTCTCTCTCTTTGTCGAACGTTCGTTTTGTTCAATTTCGAAGTCTGCGCCAACTGACGACTGGTTAATCGCGCGTGCACACAGTTTCGTCAACAGTTTCCCGTTACTCTCTGAATAGAGAGACATAGAAACACGCTGATGCTTGTCTCTGTAAAAGTCTCTTTTCGTTACTTTTACTCTCGCGTATTTTATAATATACATATATCTTTTTCGCACGAACAATGCCGCGCTAATTTTACACGACGACTCGACAACGACTCGTCCAATTCGGCATCCCGAAATATCTCGGTTCGCCAACTGGCCACTAGCGTTGTACACGAAATGTCTACAATTTAACAGAATGGGTCTATATACGCTGTTAATTGTGACAGTCCCCGCTGGTTCGAAACGTACATGATGCCGCGACTGAAGCGGGAGTAGCTTCGGATTTGTAATAGAAGGCTCCGGGGTATATCCGCTCCCGTTACACGCTCGCCGAGATATATCCGCGCGTGTCAGTAGGTTATTACATTCTACGCGACGAGTGATACACAACACACCGGGTCTGCACGATCTCTCTGCATCGCTCGCGCGATAGAGAGAGAGAGAGAGAGAGAGAGAGAGAGAGAGAGAGACAGACATCACGGTAGTAGTCACGCGTCGCCTTCTACGACATCCGCAAATCCGTGGCAAATAGTATCGTAGGTACTGCGTCACTCTCTCTATCTCTCTCTCTGTCTCTAACAGGCTATGCGAGCGATGCATGTGCGTATACCGACCGCACACACGTATTTCCGCGCATCTCTATCGCGCACTTCTCGGACTATCCGTCCGTGCGTGTTATCCGCACTGTCGCGATAATCAAGCCGCAGGGCACGTCTACGTGTTCTGCACACCGTTCATGGGGGTTCACGATGCAATCGGCCGCGCGACGTGAGATGTCGTGAACGGAGATATGCGAGGGCACTTCTGCGCGATGCCTCGTAATTAACCGCCAGATTCGCAAACCGAGAATCGCTCCTTCCGGAGAGCACACACAGCCGCGATATAATTGCACGTAAATTCCCGTCTCGGAATTTGTTTCAAGACGCGCGCGCGCGCGCCCGTTTCCCCCGAGCGCGTCTCTGACACCGTTAGCTCGCAATTTTCAGATTACAGTCGAAGGATACGAGGACGCACGACGACGACGAGGGGGGGGGGTCGCAATAAACCTGAAAAACTGACTGCGATATTTCGCGGTGTGTCTCGCTCGTGTTCTCGTAAACTCTCCCTCCGACGTTATAACAAAAGCGGCAGATTGGACAGTTTATCGCGGCGCGTAGGCAACACTTTCGGCGCACTCGTGCGAGCTTTCTCTCCTACTGAATTGGTGATATTTTTTTTATTTCGCTTTCTCGCCGTCAGCTGCGACGAGTCGTCGATTTAGTTGGCGATGTACGCGCGCGAAAAAAAAACAAAAAAAAAAAACGCCCTTTTTATCGCGCCCTTTTCGTCGCCATTGTGAACCTTCCGACGGTCGTGTGCAAAATAATACACAGCAAATCTGCTGATATTTCCCGCGATAGTACGTACAACGTACGTCGAAATGCAAACTGTATCCGTTTATAATTGTTTAAAACAAATATTTAAAAAGTATTAAAAAAAAACAGTTAGCAATTAATTTTCCTGCATTTGTTCTGCACGTAATATTTCGTAATATAACGCGTTAATTTGCACGCTCATTTTCCTATTGCGCGAGATATTAAATTGGTTCTTAATGATACCACGTAATCACTGTGCGATGCGCGTCTGCAGCAAGCAATTCACAAAGGCACGAATGCTCCTCTGTGCATTTGCAATATCTACGAGTTATTGTGTGTGCGAGAATATGAACATTACCGTGTGTTGAGCCGCAATCCGATCGCTGCGCGTTTGCATTTCGAGTCTTTTGGACGTCTGACTAACGTCACTGTTTTTCCGACTAAAATTCGCATCAAGTTCGCCGGCGATCAATATTGCGAGAGATGTCCACATCTCTCATCAATGTTTGCAAAAAAGAAAAAAATACTCTCGGATAAGGAGATGCGGATAAAAGTTGCGATAAAATACACGGGAAGGCATACGGAAGAAATGTCGCGGAAGTAAGTAACATAACATCTGCAGTATTGCTACAGGTACTACTTGAAGCCGCGAACTATCCGTTCGATCCGTACGTTCGTGATTGTTTCAGACAAGCACCACTTGCACCTATAACCGTCGAACGTGACTTTTGCTTCTTTCTAACCGGAACGAGGAAACCTCTTCGCGTTGTATCACGGTGTCGTAGAACTCGTATTTCAAACCACTCACTCGCTTTCTTTATTTCCTTCGGTTCGATTCTCTCTCTCTCTTTTTCTCTCTCTCTGAGAGACCTTTCACGGTGGACGCAGAGCGTTGCGCTATACGAGAGAAAATGTGTGTGTATTCGTTAAAATAAATAAAAAAAAACCAGAAAAAAAACTCACGTATGTGCCAGATACTCTCTCTACGGTTACACATTTTCTATTATTAGGCCACACGTCGAGAGAATCACGTCGACGTAACACACCTGCCGCGCGCGCGTAACAAACTCTCCGCAACAACAACGACGACTACAACAAAGTTTGTTCCAATAAACTAAAATTATTTCCCTACTTTATAATCGCGGACAATTTACAAAATTGTATCTCACGAGACGCGTGCATAATTTAGCACGCGTGATATAAGCTGACGCTTGAAAAGCTGTTTCGCATGCGCGTGAAAAACAATTGCGCTCTTATTTATTGAAATAAATTATTTTTTTTTCCTGCGAAATAAATTATTTTTCCGCGGGGAAAACGCGCGGTTTCGCAGCGAGGCGCCTGCACAAGCGATTGATGTAAATTTTAATGCGCATGGAAGCGAAGAGTCCGATATACGAGTGAAAAATTAATTAAGCAATAAACAGTTGCGACAAAAAGAGCGGAATTAAATATTCTTCGTATAAAGGAACGCACGCGCGACAGGTTGGCACATCCACGCGCGCTCTTTTCGGACGTTTTGACTCCTAACCGACCGGTCGGGGGCTTTAATTTGCTGTCAATCCCCTTTTCTCGTATTTCCTGCTCGCCTTCCTCAAGCGCGATAAGATCGCGCTGACTGTTTTATGGATCATTTCCGAGCTTTCAAAGACCTCCTGGTGTATATAACCACGACCCACACAGCTAAATGCTAATTAGTTCGTTTGAAACGTGCTGCGGAATTGCAAGATGTATTCTGACAAGAGGGCGAGATTACGTAAATATCGTGCTCGATATGTGCATTACGCGCATCGCAGCGTATTCGGGTCACCTAAGTACGTTTCTCCGACTGTTGTTGAAACAAGCGAAGTGAAAGGCGAGATAATTCCTTGGTTTTGAATATCATAATAAACGTTGTGTTGGAATAATTTTGATAAAAATACAAGAAGGAGTTGTTACATTGTATTATTTTTTTTTTTTTTTTTTTTTTTTGAGATCAAAAGTCGTTTGCATAAAAACTTAATTCTCTTTGTGTACAATATATACAGGATGTCTGAAAATTTTGACGCAAAGCCAAAATGTGAAGATAAATTTGATCAAAGTCCAAAAGTCATTCGTCAGTTTGCAAAATTTGCAATATTTATTGAGTTATTAATTAATTAAATGTGAGCTAATGAACTAATAAAAAGCGATGGTTCCATTCTGTAGGAAATGTGACTCTGTATAGTTTTTATTTTGTTCAGAAAAAATGACTTAACTTTATGCCAATTTCTAAAACAAGAAGCGGAGCAGCGGCGAGTGACACGGCGATCAGCTGATTTTCACAACTGAAAATCATACGCGCCCACAGAGTCCGGATCGTCGCTTCCCACGCATTTTTCATTGGCTCATTTCATTAATTAATTAACAATTCAATAAATATTGCGAATTTTACAAAATGGCGTAAATGACTTTTCTGTTTAGATTGATTCAATTTATCCTCACACTTGGACTTTGTCAAAGTTTTTCAGACACCCTGTATAACGGGCGATCCAATTTGGTGAAACGCCAGTACCGCGACGAAAACGTGGACTCGTTATGAAAGTCAATTCATTAGCTCGATGACGACGGTGCAGATATTAGTTCCGTGGCTTCGTAACAACGCGCCCGAGCTTCGTTTCGACGTCGTAGGCCGCAGAGTTGATTTAGCAGACCACTCGGGGGCACGATACAATGCTGTCGATCGGCTCTCTCATCGCGAATAAGTTGAAGTTTCGTCGGTTAACGTGCGGTTGCGCGGCTTTCAACGTAACAAACCCGGCGTCTCCATGTTACATTTACGAAGCCATCAAAGACGAATCGAGACACACACACACACACACACAGACTTTCTTATACACTGTGCTTAATAGCGTTCCGCCAAAGAAGATCTTATTGTTAAGGCGGCGAAATTGCAGCGCGGAAGGAAACACACCGGGCGCATCGATCGCTCTCTCGAGCCGGAAGTCCCCCGTTCAACGGGGGAGGAAGGGCGCGTTTTAATTTTCCATATATACGTTACGCTTGATAGCTAAGCGATGCAGATTTTGCGCTGAAGCTGAGCTAATACACGGAGGAATTATATTCCACGGTGGATGCGCGAGCAACGGAATCGCATTCTGGCTTACGTACCTTGAAAATTGCATCGTTCGCGGTGCAAGAGCGAAACACTGTGCTAACGCGCCGCACCGTCGACGCTCGCCTTTATGACACAAGAATATTCACTACACGGTCTTCGCGCTTACACACTAATTAAATATACCATCTTCCCGCGCGCGCGCGCGCGCTAGGATAAATAGATACATTAACGTCGAGCTCTTTCCGCAACTTTGCCGCTAATTTTTCTACGCGAAATGCGAATATTTTGCAGTTGCGAAGTAATAAAAAAATGTACAAAAATTAAAATTAAAATTAAAAAAAAAAAAAAGAAAAGAGAATTTATCTCCTCTCCTATCAAAAATTTTGGCGAAATGTAGTTTTTGCCTAAATCGCTGCAACAACTTCCCTATTAGCGATTCGAACGAGCGCACTTTCCGAGCGCACCGATGCGGCGTGCGATCGCCGCGCAAAGAGACTATGTTCCCGGAGAGAGAGAGAGAGAGAGAGAGAGAGAGAGAGAGAGAGAGAAAGAGAATTCTCTGCCTTTCGTGCAGCACCGGGTGGCCGGTTCGAGCTCGTGGAAACGGAGATTAACGTCGCCGACGTATCGGAAGTTAAGCACGAGTTTTAAACGCGGCCTGTCCCGTGAACGTGATCGCGCACCGGGACACCGGGAGCACACCGCGCGCGCGGACGGACATTAAGACGTGATCAACGCGCATGCAACGCTCACGTCCAATATTCTTTCGCCTTCCGGTCCATACAACCGCCCACTTTGTAGCAGTCGCACATTTGATGACGTAACGCTTGAAATTTTTAAGAATTTCTCTGTCTACGTTTTGGACAATAGCGCGATCTCTCTCATATCGTTTCGATCTCTTTGTCTCTCTTTGTCTTTCGCTCTCTCTCTCTCTGCGAGCACTCTCTGTGAAAATTTTCCGCGATAATAACGTGTAATTCTCACAGTGGATAAAAAAAATTCGCATTCTTTTTCCCTTTCTTTTGTCTGCTCTTTCTCTCGCCGTTTCCCCCTCGCTCGCAACGGGGTAAGGTATTTGCAACGGGGTTGTTAGCTATTCCATCGCGTCCGTTGCATCAGAGCTCCTTAGAATGCGTTTCGTCCTGCGCGACTTACCCGCGGGAATTCTCTTGCATCATCTCGCGTCTGCATATTTTCCCGCTTTTCCCTATCCCGAACGCTCCTTCTCTTCGTCGCGCGTCCTTTGTGACGCGCGCGTTCGTTTGGCTTGACTATGACAATAGAGCGAGATGCAGAAACGTTATGTAATTCTAGATGCTAATTGCATCGCGTGCCGCGAGTACCGTCTTTAACATGTCTCTCCGTTCTCTCTCTCTCTCTCTCTCTCTCTCTCTGTCTCTCTGTTTCTTTCTCTTTCTCCCTCTCTCTCTCTCTCTCTCTCTTTTGTGCATCATCGGCGTCGTACTGCAAGTGACAGCATTATTTGCAGAAACCAGCGCGAATGCTCGCGCCGAACGTTGACTTCGCTCGATTGTCACAACCGTCACGCCTCGGTAATTAACTCTTCTTAATTAACTCTTGAATTATTCTTCAACCCAATCAAGAAATACGTTCGGACCGAAAACTTGGCTCCAATCGGCATAATTGAGAGACACTGTGACGTAAATGTGAAATCGCGATAACGAATCGAACGAAATTGTTCAACTCGCGCGAGAAAACGAAGACGTTATTACATACATTTCAGAGATATATTATTTTAAATATATTCAATTACAAAGTAATATCTCTCTCTCTCTCTTTCGTTTTCTCCGGAAAATATCGCGCGTCAACCATATCGCGATCGCTCTAATTTCGCGTTCCACATATATACCTCGTCGCATTTCGCGGCGATCGCTCATCGGTGCGCGCCGTAGAAATCGCAATATCACCGGCGATAATTACAACCCTCGCGCAACGACCGGGGTTTTATCGCCGGGCGAGCAAGCGGTGATTTACATAAGCGCACACGCCCCCAGGTCGAGATATACACTCGACTCGACGCGGGGGTTCTGCTTGTAACGGCGGCGGCGGCAGTGCCGTCGAGTTTCGGAACATACGACGCGCATGCACGTGCGCGTTTTTTACGCGCTGAAATATGCGCGCGCGATCCCAAAGAACGCGGAGGGCACACGCCAACCATAATTTACATTACACGTTTCAACACCCGAAAGCGCGTGTCGGCGCGGATTCGTAACGCGGCAGCGGTGATTGGAGAAACGCGTCGGAAACGACAGCCGTCACAAGGTTTACATTACGCTCGACGTCACCTACATAGCTGTGTGCGGCGTTTGCAGGTTAAAGTTGATGTCGTTAGAACCGCCGACAAACGCCCGCCCACGGTCGGTCTCGAGCGCGCGCGTCTGGCTGGCCTTCCCGGTAAGTTAGTTATACTCTCCGGCAAAGGTCCTTGCTCCCAAGACAAGTGGCGGAATCGTTACTCCGGTCACTCGCTCTTGCGACTTCAAACGGACACATCGGTCGTTTTCTTCCTGCCCGTTATAAGTCTTTTCTAGTACCGTCTACCTCCTCGTTCGGTTACATAAGCCCGCGTTTCATCTCCGATTTTCTGTACAACTTTGATTTCCAAGAAATCCTCTTTCTCCTTTTTCTGAGATCTTCCTTCTTCTTCCAAAATATCGAAACGTAAAAAAACGTTACACCTGATTCGGCAATGCCGAAAATATTGTAATTCATGTAATTTTTCTGACAAAAAATGCGTAAATAAGTAAAATGACGCGACATTATTGATTTTACGAAGAATTGTAACATTGAAAAATTCCGCGGAATGCGGGAAATTCGAGTTCGACTCTTGCAAGTATTTTTAATGGAAATTTTAAATTTCACAGAGAGTAAATTGGAGGAGAAATAAATATTTCACATATATGTGATGCAAACATAAATCATCTCACGAGCTTATTCAATTGTTGAGAAAATAAATATTTAATAATAACTGCACGTACATCCATATTGGCGTATCGGCTCGTGTCGATCTCGATACTTGGTTGAAAAATTCCATCGTCTCATCCGGGAGAAAAGTTAAACAATAATATCGTATTAAATAAATTAGATCGAGTAACCGAAAGCAATAAACCGAAAATGTCAATTGATCGAATGTCATTTGATGTTAAGTTTGCCAAGTTGCGCTTGTCTAGCAGCTTGAAATCTATATCTATACCTATGATATCTCTCGAGAGTGACACGATTGCTCGTCTGCAGTGAGATGAAGCAAGATACACAAAGTGCAAACGACCTCGAAGTACCCATGGCGGCGTTTACATTTCACTCCACACCACTTAACCGGTGCCTTCGTAGATGCAAGCCAATGTCCTTGTGCTGTTCAAACGCCACGTATGCCTGTGGGAAAGTACCTTATCGTCCGTTACGATTTTGCTAATTTGACTTCCACCGGTATCAGCGGACCGTGGGATGCTGTCGTTGTTAGTAAGTTAGCCAATTTGTTGCGCAATACATCAGCTCACATCCTACTTAGCGCGGAGCAATTGATTCTCCCCTTTACAAGAGAATCAACATAATACCGACGTCTTCCCGAGAATGATACATCGCACTTTAGTGTTCGCGTGTGTTTTAACTCACGAATTTGATTTAAAATTAAATTTTCTTCTGCGGTGTTTTTTTTTTTTTTTTTTACAGAAAATAAATTTTATTTTGTGTAGATAATTTACATGGCAAATATTTTCACGTGCAATTATTTCATGTGCGATTTCATAATTATGAAAAATTAAAAACACAATTAATGAGTGTAAAGTTGTAAAGTAATTTACGAGAGAAAAAAATTATTCACTTTCATATCGCGTAGGTGTTCAAAACATTTAATTACTATTTTTGCGCACATTTATGTCAATTACAACTGTTTGTTTGTTGAACACACGTACGACTGCTTTTAATAAATAGCGAGATTATATCGCGGCAAGTGGCCGACATCACGCCTTGGTTATAAAATTAACTCGATTGCGAAAAAGTTTCGAGGAATCGATGCGAGCCGAGTCGGAGTTGCTTCGAAAAGCTAAGTATGGTTCTTAACGATTCTTTCGTGGAAAGAGAAAGGGAGAGAGAGAGAGAGAGAGTCGACGAGCGAGGCGCGTGTTCGCACTATCCCAAGCTCGACGGCAAACTAATTCGATTTCTATTGAAAGTAGAGAGACGTGCATTTCGGCAATCTCCCCCGTTCGCGCGCGTACCGACGAATAAATTCATTACCGGTCCTCATCAAGAATTATATTCTTACTCCCGGGGTGTGCGAGACGCGATGAAAGTGCCATCACGAAGGGAAGGAAGAGACGGAGAAAAACAACCGACGCTGTCAAGGGAACCCTCTTCGCGCGTAGATAATCCTCGGATCTACAATTACATTTTCATATAGCGCAAATTGCATTTCAGTCGGCAAACAGCGGAATACAGCGGGCAAGAGAGAGAGAGAGAGACAGAGAAGGGGAAGAGAGAAGGGAGGAAATAGGGAGTCGCGGCGAAAATTATAGTCGGCGAATTTCCCGACTGAAAATGTAAGTATTGTTCTTAATGATGTTTTGTGGCAACTTCCGGCGCGGTGGAGATACGTCGCGCAGCCAACTTCGCGACTACCATAGCCATAAATTTGCTTACGGAATTCGCGAGAGTCCGTAGACTAAATCAGCAGGCGGGCGGCGGCGCTCGGATGGATCCGCCAGGAAAATGCGCGACAGATTAATTTCCATATCAAAACAAGTAACGCAGTTTCGTAAATCCGTCAACGTTTCGCGTCGAATAATCCCCTTCCCCCGGTGTCCCGATGCGGCCAGTTAATTCGTAAAACGCGTATATAAACCGGCGTAATTGCGTTTTGTTCCATAAACTCGAGCGCGCGTTTCCGTCATACGGTTTTTTTTTTTTTACCCTCCAACGCACGCACGAAACTGCCTTCACGCGCGTTTAATTTTTATCGCGTTGGGAATTGAAATCATCTGTATTTTTTAATGCAATCTGTACTTTTTATGCAATCATTCGTGAAAATCGCTGTGGAATGTATTTTTTCCTCCTTCTCTCTCTTTCTCTCTCTCTCTCTCTTCTGTCCCGCCAACTTCGAAACGCATCGGGTCACATGTCCGTAACAAATCCTCTCCACGAACCGCGAGCAGTCACCGTGGAAACGACTGTGGAAATTATCGCGATTGCCGCCGCCGCCGCCGCGGCGATGCGCACAAATGAATTACAACAAATCTTCTCCGGAGAGCGAGCGAGGGAGCACGCGAGAGAGAAATACTAAGGTAAGTAGCAACCGCGGCGCGCGCGTTTCGCTAAAGTGCTCTTCCCCGACAATTTCTTACAGCGACCTTCGCTCGCGGAAATCTCGCGCAAACTTCGCGATTGCGTAAATTCACTTTCGGAACTCTCTCGTCGCTATTCAGCGACGGGGAGGAGAGAAGAACCGGAGAGAACTGGACTAACTCGGTTTTCATCGAAAGTAGAGAAGACACGCGCTCGGCTCATTAGCTAAGCACGGACGACGTGGAATGGCAGGAGCCGAGGAGCGCGCCGTTCGTCGCCGCGGCGCAATAATAGCGCGGGGGAGGGGGAGAGAAGGAGGAAAGAGGCACTGGTTAGGTACTAACTTTTACGCTCAACTCCCAAGAAATACTTAGGCCGCATTAAGACTTCAGACGAGGCTATTATCGTAATGCGTGCTTGTTAAGGAAGATTGGTCGCGTGCTAACTGGCAATTCCGCACTTCTATTAATTATACGAGAGCGTTGATGCTGCTACATCCCCGAATCCTCGCGCATATATCCATCTTTCACGCCCTCGCCCATCTTTTCCCACCGACCGTGGTAATTGCTAAGTGCGCGGAAACTTCCACCGGCCGATTTCGCGCGCGGTCTTAGATTAGGAAATAACGAAACGGGGGGGCGAAAACAATAAGCTCGCAAAAGTCCCGTTTCGAGATTTGAAAATATATACGCGGACGTAAACGGGCGCGAACGGAGGACGGGATTTATCGAAAAACGATAAATCGCGGTTTTACGATGTTGTTCGTTCATTTGTCAACTATCAAAATATATACTTTCGCTTTTCCGCGCGCGCGCGTGTTCTTTACTGTCTGCGTTTTTTTGTTTCAAAAATCAGATCGCGCCCCATAAATCATCGGCGCTTTTCATACGCCGCGAATTTTTATTAGAAACCGAAACGAGTTCAGGAGTGTGTGTGTATGAAGTTCTGACATTCCGAAAGTTAACGAAATTCCTCTCTGTTAAGCCCGGGATATGCCCCGGTGTTGAACGTACCAATTGACTTCATCTTCGTCGAACTTCTGAGCGCGCGCGCTCGGGAAAAAGCTCGAAGATTGAACTATGAATAAAGTTTAACAATTCGAGGCGAGGATTCGCATATTTCCTCGTAGGATTGGATAGCGAAATATCGAAAGATTTTCTCTCGCGCGCGCGAATCAGCAGCGATCTGCTCAAAATCGCGCGTAATTGCCCAGAGACGACTATTTTCGGTCGCTTTAATGAAATCTCAATCATCGGAACCGCACACTTCTTCCTCTCAAGAACGCATATGATGATTCTCAGCTCGTCGTCGTCTCTCTCTCTGTAAATCGTCTAGAGAAAAGGGACTCTGAAGATTCAATAATGTTTTTACGACCCGAAAGGCGATTCTCGTCGAGGGATGCGATTTTCGAGAAGAAGTTTCGTCGTCGGGACAACATCGAAAACGACGAGGCGATGAGGCGAGACGCGACGAGACACAACGAGCTGTGCCCTCGAGAAGTGTGCTCCGCTCGTAAAAGGGGAAGCGACACGACGACGCGGTAACTCGCGCGCACGGCATCCTTCCTATCCCGTAATTTACGCCCGTCTGGGGGTACGGGGTAAAGGAGCTGGCTAAGGACACTCCAGACTAATACAACGCGCCGCTGCGGCCGCTACGCCGCCGTAACCTGTAACGCGATAGCGGCATCAGCCGCCTAAGCACCTTTCGTGGCTCCCCTTCCCTCCCCTCCCCTTCCCTCGACCTTCGAGTGCTTTACAGGATATGAAGATCGCCAAGATTAGGGGCTGATGGCGTGACACTGCTTTTCTTCCCCGCGCGACTCTAAGGCGAATAATGCCGTCAGATCGTTCAACGGTCGTGTGTGTTTGTGCGCGCGTCGAAAAATCGTTCGGTAAAGTCTTTCCGAATCGACTGATTGGAATCATCTACGTCTACTCGTCGATAAAATGCGATCGCGTTCTCTCGTTATCGACGACTTACGTTCTCGGATCGGAGATAAAGGAAACGCAACTAAGTACGTCGAGCGTATTTAGAGATTTGTTGAGAATCGACGATAAACTGTTGTTACCTGATATCCTTTACGCACTTCTCAAAACTAACAAAAACTTGAAAGACAACTTCAGCTGTGCACAATTCAATCTTGAAACTGTTTCACTTGTCAAATTGAAAACTGGTGAAATTTAGCTGAGGTTGAAAACGTTAAAAGGCAATGCAAGCCAGTATATAAAAGATATATCGATGTATAAATTATTACTTTTATTCAAGTAACATCATTTCGATATCACTATGTTTTTTTATCAGTGAACTACATAAAGAAACTACTATAAATAATATACAGTAATAATATATACTTAGTTACAAATTATTAGTTAAGTAAACCTACTGTATAGTATTACTTAAAGAGTATGACATTACTTTTTGAATAGAAATAATAATAATTTACATACACCGGCACTTCGTTCCATTGGCTCGCATTGTCTCTCAACTTTCTGTTTTAAATTTTCACAAGCTTATTCATTTATTAGGTTATCTTTCTTCCGCTCAACGTGTCAAGGTATAATTCATTTCTTTCTCTCAAGTGTCAATTTATTTTCATTTTATTTATTTTTCAAAATTTATTGTTTCTCTTGACTCGTTTGATTTTTTACAATTTGTTTATATATTCTGAATTATAACTGGACTACATACCTGACACAAAATCGATATCTACTTAATCATGATTCAATAAGAGCTAACACATTTTTGTTTGCATTGGAAAAAAAAAAAGACCGTATCGGAACGTTTGCACTTTGTTACATTAATAAACATTGGAAAACCCACACAACCAATTACCGTGTCTTTCCTATTGATCTCCTTATACTCGTTGTTTTTTAATTTAGAGCCAAATATTTTATTCTGGACTAACAAAAAATTCATGACTTACGTAATTCCAACAAATTTTTAAATTTTTACAAAAGTGTAATAACGTTTAATGAGCGATATCTATGCGATGCGCATCATTTACCAAATCATTTGATTATTCGCGTATCTTTTATCTTTAATGCCCGAGGTTCGTCGGGGCGGGTGTACGCAGAGATTGTAAGAGTATCGATAACACATCGCCTCAGGTCGTTTCACGTCGTCGTTTGCCCGTAAGTGGCAAAGTCGCTCGCTTCTCTTGTGTCACGGGAGCAATTGGATGACTAAAGCACGCGAATAAATGGATAAGAGAAGATAAATATATTTCGACGAGGAGGAGGTACTCTCATATCCTAAGAGAGAGAGGGAACGCGCGCGCGCGCGCGCGTGTAGTCGTTGACCTGGACTACTGGTCGTTGTCTACTCTTCGACGAGAGGATAGACGCGCAGGTATATCGCGCGAGAGACGAGGTGTATCGTAAAAATAAAACAGAGAAAGAAACAGAGAATATATGTCCGGTAGTGCGTAAAGAGATTCAGTGGCGAATAAAAAAAATTTTTAGAACGCTGTAATACGATAATTGTACACAAATAATTAGAGAACAGAGAGATGCAACACAGAAAGGAATGGGTGAGTCATGATCAGCGATTCCGTTTCGCAACTAACGTGTTTGAATTTTACGCGGAACCATATATTTCAATATTGCAATATAGCTCTTGAATCTTACTAGAGCTGGTTATGGAAAACGGATTTCTCCATCGTCCAAACATCGCGGTCGTTTGTGGATAATCTTGTGCGCAACCGCCAGGTTTGGATCACCGCCAAGCGTGTAATATTCATCGCCCGACACGGCGCCCACGCAGCTAAATTAGCAACGTGCCCGCCTCGCAAACTGTTTAGGCCCGCTTTTATATTCGCCGATTAAGAGAGTTCTCATCTGAGAACGCTCTTACGGGAGGAAGAGCCTATTGTTTTCATGAAAAGTTGCTGATGGATGGATGGATGGAGATGCCAAGGAGTTGACTGCGCTCGTAATATTCTATCAGCACGTTGAGGAAGCATATTCGTCTTGTTTTTCTTTTTTTTTTTTTTTTTTTAAAGAGCAAATACATTTCCGCGAAGTGTAGCTGCGATATAGCGCGGGTGATTTATTATCAGCGCCGACGAAGAGTCCACCGCGAATCTTTATTAATCAGACCACGCGGTCGATTTAATTAGATCTCTCGTTGTTTTGTTTTGTTTTTTTTTTTTTTTTACGAATATTGCGAGACGTGATGATTACAGGCGCGTATATGTAGAACGAGTCAAAGTTGAGTGTGTGTGTGTGTGTGTGTTGCAAAGGAACGACGTGCGAATCACGAGATCGTTAACTGTTCTGGCGAACAGTTTCCTCGAGCGCCTATTAATTGCGTACAATAATTAGCAACAAAGTGTATTGGCAGGATTTTATACGTTCGATAGGAGTCTGTGCTTGCACGGCACACGCCTCGATACCAATTATGTTCCAATTACGCGACACTTCACCTCGTCTCTCTCTCTCCCCCTCTCTTTATAACTTCGGTGTAATATATTAATAGAAGCGTATACATAGAGGAAGAGAAGGAGAGAGAGAGAGAGAGAGAGGGAGAGGGAGAGAAATATCACGTGTGTGAAGAGTAATTGATATTCAATCGCCACTTAACGCATCCTCGCTAACTTTCTGACGTTTTCGCACGCTATTTTGCACAGATATAAATATTGTTATCAAGCTGTTTTTTTTTTCTTTTCTTCAAATCGCGCTTAAGCGGCTAATTGACGATTTTATTAACTGGATAAAGCTGGAATTGTCTCACGCAGTTTATAAAATAAATCGTCACAATCGGGCGACTTTCATGAAATTACGAAGAACTGTTGGCGCACTTGTTGGAAATTATCCGACTCAGAGATGAAGCAGCAACTATGATTGTTTAAATGAAATTGGCGAGTGGCGAAGAACTCCGACGAGAGAACAATTCCGCGCGTCAATGAGAACTTATTGAATTTCTCGTCGTATTACGAGTTAATTTCAAAACTGTTCCACTCATGAACGGGCGCGCGCGCGCGCGAGAAAGAGAGAGAGAGAACCTCGTCCCAACTATTATAAAAGACATTAATGCGTGGAGAACGGTTGTTACAATTATTGAGGCCAAAATGAAATTATCGCATAGTAACAATCATGCGCGTATAACGCGCTCGCGCGCGCGAAACTTAGTTTCCTCCCAGACATGTTACGAGTTAATTCGCTTAATTGCAACACCGGGAGCGTACTTGTTACGGCAGACGATTCCATCAACCGAACTTAATGTCCTGTAATTGTGTGAAAAACATCTTCGCGCCGCTTCGAGCAAAAAAAAAAAAGAAGCGTTTTTCCGTAGCGGAAAATATCAAACGCGATGGTGCGAAAAAACCATCGAAACTCCACAACAAGTCTAAAGTAATCCCCAACTCTCTCGGAATTATCTTGTTTTATTGACACTCATAATTCTTTCTCGAAATCGGAGTAATCGCGCTAGTATTGCGTTATCGCAACACGCGCTCTCTGCTCGGAGTTCGATCACCCTCTCCCGACAATATCGCCGACAGATAGCTCGGACGCTCGTCCATTCGCGGGAGAGAGAGAGAGAGAGTATTTCAACTCAATAACCAGCAGATAACACAGGCATTAAACGATTACGGAGTTTTAAACGAAGTTATGGAAAGTTAGACGCGGAGAAGCGCTCTCGACGCAGGAAATTTAATAACGTTTCGCGATATACTGACAGGCGATTCACAGTTCGAAGCCCATTTGCATTATCGTCGTTGTCTTGCTAACATAGATAAAGCTATATGTACACACACAAGCAGTCGTGAAATTTATTAGCGAACGATCGGCGAGATCGTCGAGAGAAATTTGCTCGTCGGAAATTGCGAGTGCGCGAAAGAGGATTGTCTTGGCATATTGCGGGTTCGACGGGCACTTCCTGTGCGTTTCTCGATTCTAAAATCGTTCGCATTACGACGAGCGGGGCTCGTAAAGCACGACACGGTCGGGGACAAGGTTTCACAATTCTTCGCGATCGTATCGTGTGCGGATGTTTCACGCCGCCGCGTGCTAACGTCCGCAATATCGCGCGGCGAGAAATTATCCGGCCGTTATCACGTTCGCGATTAACGCGAGGCAGAGAACGAAATGATGATGATGGTGATGATCATGATGATAATGATGATGACCGTCGAAACGCGTTCTAAGATATTTGCAAACAGGACAGACCTCGCAGGGGGATGGTCTGTGCTGATCGTAAAACCCGGGCAACGTTGTCTCTGGCGATGTCGTACACGATGTCGATTAATCGACTCCGGTGTCACGCGCGCTCGCGCGCGCATGCAGATTCGATATCGGGGCAACGGGTAGTTCGATATCGCCACCAGGATCCAATCCATTAGCCGCGCGTTTCATGCCGATCGGTCTCCGGGTTTGATTTTAAGGGCGCAATGCGTCGCACGGTCGAATGCACATTAAACCTGAGGATTCCGAATAGCACGCAGCTGATATCTTCCTAACGGCATAATAATCCAATCCTTCCATCAGCAAACGTACCGTGCGCGTCAATCTACGAAAGCTCATTTTCCGAACGATCATTAAACGCCCTATGTTTTACCGCCATCGGAAACGTAAGATCGAAACTAATTTGCAATCTTTTATTCTGCGATCATTTTTCGTGGCAGACGTATGGTGCAATTTCAAAAATATCGTATCGTGTAAACATGTGCGAGCGAGCGAGCGACTGTTGAAACGCGCCAATGTTCGAGAACTCGCATTGAATTTCAACGAGAGCGCAATAAGAATATAAACGTTGCGCGCGAATTTCGTGTGCCGTGACACACGAGGGCGCTTAAACAATTTTTTACACCCGTATAAAACGCGCGCGGCGAACGGGTTTCTTCTGGGCGTAATAAAGATGTCGTCCGATGTTACGATGGAAAATCGATAACTCCATATAAAACTCTAATTTTTATGGCCACTGCGACTGACAGTGATAACGTTTCAACTTGACAGTTTTCTCGCCCGGCGCCGCCGACATGCATGAGGTCGATTAATCGACTTCCATGCACGCTTCCCATGCGCCCGGTGCGAGCTCAAGTCGTAGATCGCGCTGCGTGATACAATCTGGCATCTTACGTCATCGGAGTGTGAGGAGAGAGAGAGAGAGGAAGAGAGATAGATAAGCGCTCGGAAAATTTCATCCAAAAGTTGTCGAAAATGTTTTCGCTGACGCGATGCAACAAAAAGGTTTTAAACATCAATAAGCATTGTTGATTGCGATGCATTGTTGAACGAATCGCGCGATGCAATTTTCAGTTTGAAAAACGGCAATGTGATCAAATATCGACAACAACGTGGTAATTGATCCGTCAACGTCAACGAATATCAATTAGATAGAGAGAGAGAGAGAAATAGAGAGAGAGAGAAGAGGGAGAGAGATTCTATGCGTAGAGACAGGAAAAAAAATTTTTTTCTACCTCTAATTGAGAACATAAAAATTTGATATACACAACAGTAATGTCAATATTACTCGTTGCAGAATTTTCATCGCATTCGTGCGAACTGACATTTCGCTCATGCGTGCCAAAGTTGTCAGAAATTTCTCGGACGTACGTAATACGCGATACGCATGAAAAAGTACGTGTACGTTTGTTCCATATATACACCTGATTCCCGCATATTATACGCGCTTTTTTTTTTTTTTTTTTTTTTTTTTGGAAAAAAAAAAAAAAAAGAACAAAATGTCACGCGAGAGACACGCTAATACTCCCGGCGCAAATCATAAAGATCGCTTAGTGCACGCGCGCGAAAACGTAAAATGTTGCACCCGGAGCCGGTATATCGCTTTACGTCAGTCTAAAATGACAAGCGTATCCTCATATACTGCTTACCTCCGCTCTTTCTCTCCAAGCACCCTCGCATCGTAAAGGAACGCGGCAAGTAGAGTGCGGGACTGGCGGTATAAAAGTCAAGCACACGCGCTTAAAATCGCACGTACGATATGAGAACAAGACGGCGTTCATAACGGACGCCCGGCTACTACCGTCGTTAAAATTCAGAAGAGATTGCGGTTGATCCCGGCAAATCCCGCGAGGAGAAGCCAGCGAGAGACTGTTTCAGAGACAAAAGTTCTCCTCTCTACTCTCCGAGTCGTCAAGTCGTCGTCGGTGGACTGGAAATGGTCCGCCGACCGACCGCGAAACTTATCATCGGGGCCGGGCGAGCGCAGAAAGGAATGTGCCACATACCCGTCGAGAGAGTTTTCCGATGTTTCTGATGTGTGCGATCTTTATCTCGCACTTCACTAAAAATACCTTTTTTTTTTCGCCGTAAAAATAACCAACGATGAACAAAACAAACCGAACAAAACAAAAAACTCTAGGTAAATTCAAAATGCCTAAAAAATTTTTTTATTCGCGCAAAAGTTGTTTTTATACGATTTTCATTCATCATTTTCGCGCGCGCGCGAAATTACGACTGTGTTTGTCAACTCATGCGTTGATACATATGCGTTTTTCCGAGCGTGAATGCGATTGGCAGGCAAATCCAGATATAATCCCTGCAATTTGAGAGCAAATTAGGCGTTTTTTCTTTTTTTCTTTTTTTTTTTTGTCACCGCTCGTAACGCACAAAACCCGCGCGGCACCGCGAAACACAGGACATTGATAATCGCGCCGAGCGATTACGAAAAAGCATGACATTCATTTCGCACTGCATTGCGCAAAAAACAATATACAGAGAGCCAGAATTGCTATCTAAAAACAGAATCGAAAATTCTGTATGAATGCGCCGCGCACAGAGAGAAAGAGAAAGAGAGCGCAATTCGGCGCGCACACACACAACACGACAAAAACGATATTTCGACTTTAATATCGTTCCGCCGTTAGAACTACGCGCGTCAATCTACATCATATTATTTCGGACTCGCGTTTTCGGACACGACGGCGCACCGAAAAATATACACGAGACAAATTAAGGCAGTCAGTCGTGCGAAAAACGTAATCTACGGAATCGCGCGGTCGCACGTCGCTCAAAGAATTACATAACCAGGACGAAAAGAGAAAACACGGAAATAAAAGCACTTTGTGCAGGCGCGTCTTAGAAGCGTAGAATTAGAGCGGAAAGAAAACGAGACGCGCTCCTGCACGCGCGCTATCGATCATCGCGCGCCGGTCGTGTGTGTTCTCGCTATCACGTATGCGAGATTCGCGGAAAGTGTTTTAAAAAGCGTTTCTTTCAACGCGACGTTAAACACACGACGAGGATCTGACCTCACGTTGTGTTCGGGTACAAGCCCGGGGGTTTTAAATTCGACCGAATGTACGGCCAGACGGAAATCTCTGTTTGTCGAGGGGATGAACTCGGCCTGCGGGACCTATACTGCCTGTTACTACTGCTGGAAACACTATAACTTGCGGCATGACGGCCGTGATCCGTCTGCATGATGATGAGTTGTGAGAACCGTTAGCGATGATAAACGTGTAGCGCGGCGGCTCGTCGTAACTTTTTGACTCGTGACAAAGTGAGACGAGCGCGGGGAAAAGGAGAGGGAGAGGGAGCGCCGTGTTTCGGCAAATTTTCGATCCAATTTCTGAAAATTAATCACCGCCGATAAATAAGCTCCGCTCGAATTTGTCGCGGCATTTCCGACGTGGGAGATATTAACGCGAGATGCAAACGCTTTGATGCACATTACTCCCCGCGTGTGTGTTATAGACACGAGGAGGTATCAGCGAGGCTAATCATCAAGCATGACAAAGCCAATTAATTAGTGTATTGCAGACCTAACAACAGACGTACGTGTGAAATCACTGCGCGGCGACAAACGCGCAAAAGGAATGCACGTGTCTCTGTGTCGTCGGCAAATAATTTCGAAACAAAAATCATCTCGCCATACGACACACAGAAATAATACGAGCCTTTAAAAGATAATGCGAGACACACAGCTGTGCGGGGAAAAAATTGTCAACAGAGTGGCTTTAAAAGCTCTCGTTATGAAAAATTTTTAACGGACATAATAGCACCGCAAAGAAGTCCCGAGGGTAAAAAGCTGAGAGATTTAGTCTTAAACCGAGAAATCTCTCTCTCTCTGTCTCTCTCTCTCTCGCTCGCTCGCTCGCTCGCTCGCGAACGTGACCGCGTTTCAGATAACAAGACATTTTTTTTTCTTTTAATGACTGCTTTTTCGCTAATAGCGAAATTAAGACGATACGCCACCGGGGCGGTGGCGTTTGACGCATCTACGCGCGTGCGTGCGTGTGCGTGTGCGTGTTGCGATACAAGACTGGATTTACGACGAGCGAAAGAGAGATTTCAATTGTAGTTTTCGGACGGAGAGAATAGAGAGAATCGACATTAAATCTCGATTACAAACACGGGAGGGGGGAGAGGGTGGTAACGAGATTTCCCCGACTCTTCCGAGTTCCGCTCTTCGCCGCAGCCCGTTTATCTCTGACCCAGGTCGACACCGCCTGCTAAAACGGAACATCTCGTGCACCGAATAGCGTTCGCGGCGTTCCTTTGTAAGCGGGACGACGATGCGCGCTTATATATATTCGAGCGGTGGAATCAACTGAATACTAACTAAGAGAAGCCAATCGTCTGTCCCGGCAGTTCTCATACATGCGCTATGGTTCTAACGTTTCGTCGGGAGACCCCGACCGCAGTCTGCCCCCCGATTCGCCCTCTTCCGTTTAGGCGACCAAGTGCAGTTTCGTAGCGAAACGGAAGGTTCGTCTTTGAACGCGATTTAAAGCGCGTACGTGCGTGCGTGCGTAAAAGCAACGCACGCGATCTGAGGAAATGCGATAATTTACTGTTGCTCGATTAATTAAAGTTTTTGTGTTTCACAATATAAACGCGTTCGTGACCTCGTCTTCAGATTTTACGCAAAGTGAAGCAAACACTTCGGGATCTCGTTGAGAGTAAATGTTGATTAATTTTTCGGCATTCTCGGAGTCGTTGGCTGAAATTTCACAGCAGAGAAAATCTGAATGGTGGAAATTGTTAAAATTATCGCCACGATCTAGCGACTCTTTCAGGCATTCCACACTTCCACTATCATTAACACCTCCGGCGCTTGCTATATGAGATTCGTTAATATCCCACCCACCCCTCCCCTTCTTTCGTTTTCCAGGGAAAAACACTTCATCATCTGGAAAAGACTTATCAGATTTCTCCCGTGTCGCTATCGGGAGGTTGGTTTATTTCCGCGGCAAAACTTTCCGTTCTGTTACGGTAATCATTCGATCAATCTAGCGTCACGCGCGACAAACGTTGCGGTGACGATATATCTATTCGCAGCGCGTCAAGAAGTAGAAAGAGAGGGAGAGAGAGAGAGAGAGAGAGGTAGACGCAAGGTTTCTCTTCTCTTCCGCGTCGGGATTAAGACGGGAATTTACTACCCCCGAGTTTCTATCCGCGGGACAATGGAGTCGCGTGTCAAAGAGCGAAGTTTGATCCGACACAGTTCCGCGCTCGTCAAACTTAGCTCGTCGCATTCCGGAATTGCTGCTCTCCTAACGGCTCTCGTTACGTGGCTCTTTCTCTCTCTCTCTCTCTTGTTGTTCGACGCAAATCTCCTCCTGTCTCGTCTCCATTTCTCTTTCTCCCTCCCTCTCTCTCTCTCTCTCTCTCGTTCTCTCTCCTTTTTTTCTTTTCCGAACTGTTACATCTCGCGTAACGACGAGCTGTGACGCGTATATCGCGCGTTTACGGATATGGCGTTATACGCGCGCGAGGGTATACGCTCGGCAACGCTATGTCGCGCGATCGTATTTGCGGATGACCAACAGAGGCGGTGAAGTAAGTGGCAGTAAACGAGCCGCAGTGTCGCCGATATACAAACACACCGGGGCCATTGACGGGCACGGCTGGCTCCGAAAGCGACGTCCGAAACCGACCGTCAAAGTGAGGAAGCGCCTTTGATCCGTCGGGGTGTTAAAATATTCGCGTTCGATCCGAATCGCCGCTACACTATCCGCGAAATGTCGTTTATATATGCTTGCGTATAGACGACGACGACGACGACGACGACGACGATACGGAAGAGAGTTGCTCGATAAAATCGCGAACTGTGTACTATCTACGTACGTTTCTCTCTTTGTTTCAACTTGTTTCCGGGAACTGATCGTCGCGCGCGCGCGCGATGTGAACGAAGAAAATAAACCCGAGAAATTTTATCCCCAGAATTGCGCCGCGATTTTTAATCATGCGGTAATTTCGCTCAACGCGAATCGTATCGTGCGAGAAAATGTGTGTTGTTTGATATTTATTGCGCGAAGAGAGAGAAAGAGAAAATATTTGGACGATACTTTCCGCCAAGGAAAAGGAAAATACCAATTGCGCGCTGTTTCTATTCGCGGAACCGAGAGAGACGCACGTCCTGCTTTTATGAATATTCACCTGATTTAATTATCAGGCATGTGGAATTTGGCACAAGTTTCAGAAAACTCTCGCGCTCCATGTAATTTTAACGCTCTGCGAAACTTCTGCCCTTAACTCTTTCATCGTTTGACGAGCGCGAGTGTGTAACCGGCGAGTAGTCGACTGGCGGTCCGAACACAAATGGAGAGAGAGAATAGATAATCGGGGATAAAAAAAAACGAGGGGAAAAAAAAACGAGGTCTCGAAGAGAGCCGCGCGGTTTCCCCTCGAACTCGCGCAATTACGGTATTACAAACAACAAATAACAAAATTCAACATCCACTTACTGTCCTTCACGCAGAACGCGCCGATAATCCAGAGCGGAAAGAGCGGCACGACGAGCACGTTCAAGTGCCTCGCGTTCGCGTTGTACCGCAGACTCCTCCCGTCGTGCGGCTTAAAGTAAATCATGATCGTTCCACGTGACGAGACCAACGCGGCACGATCATATCAAACACCGATCACCAGGAAACACGTCGACGGCGTACATCCGCACTGTCCTCAAAAACGCACACTGATCAAAAAAGGGCCCTGTGTATGTGTGTGTAACTCCTTTTTCCGCGACGGAGAGCTCTACTCGCAGTCCGGAATACGACGCGTCTGTAGATTGTCACGCACGCGATACTCGCGCATCATCCTCTTCGTCGAAACCGATTTCCCGCAGAAAAAAGAACCGGCTGCTCGGACGCGAATCGCGCGCGAGCACTGAGATCGGTGATGAACCCGACGCGACGGCGGAGGCTGCGCTGGACCACCAGTGAACGAACCTCTCGGACTCGACGATACACGCGAATTTCGGAAATCGGAGATCGATCGCGCGATCGCGGGCAGCACCAGTTTCCTCGTCTCACACACCGAATCACATCGTCATCTGTTCGGAGTATCCACTCCGGAATTTCACACGCTCGATTTCACTTATATCCTCGCACCTCGCTCACCTCTTCTTCCCTTCTTCCGTTGATCGACACTTTGTTCCTCACATCGTTTCTTTTTTTTTTCTTTTCTTTTCTCCGCCGCCGACTCTCTCCGTCAACCCTTCCGTCGGCACGGGTGTTTTGTTTTTCTCCGCGTTAATCCACAAGTTTCTTTTCCGAGAAGACCTTCGAAGGATCTCCTTCGACCTTCCCCCCCTCGCAACTGTCTTTGCTTTTATTTTCTTTTTTTTTTCTTCGCCCGGTTCACTCGCGCCTCCGATGACACGTTCGATCGGCACGTTCCAACGCTTCAAAGCACGACGACGTGATGCGCGCCACTCGCAGCGCGTCAGCGTGATTTCGCACTCCCTCCACGACTGTATCGGACCGAACGGTCGTGCGGCCGCCGCTCACCTGCTGCGGCCGCCGCTGGTGCCGCCACCGACGCGTCGTTGCCACCGCCACCAGCCGACGTCGGCGTCGTGGGGTCGTCGTCGTCGTCGTCGTCGTCGTCGTCGCCGTCGCTACCACCGCCGTCGCCGCCACCACCGCTACAACCGACACCGTCGATCGAAAAGAGACTCCCCCGTGTTGTACGCGCCCGCGCACACGCTTTACCTCGCATGCGTATTGAACGCGACCGGCGGTATCTCTCTTTCTGCCTCCACTTGACGATGTATCCGCACGCGCTGCATCCTCTTCCTGATCGTTGCCGCTGTTGGTCATTCGCTCGCCGCTGCACTGGTCGGGAGACGAGCTTCCGCGAACTATTCTGCTCTTTTGACTTTTCTTCCCTCTTTCTTGCTTCTTTTTGGGGTCACACTTGAGGTCTTCTTTCTCTCCTGACAACTGTAGTTACTCCAATTTACGTACTGTGTGTATTTACGTTTGTATTTTCACGTCCCCTCTCTCGTAATGTCTCGTATCTTTTAGATTAAATCGCATCGTCGAGTAATGTATGTATTATTCGTAACATGCTCGCTCGTTGTTTTTATTATTTCAGATTATATACGCTTGGCAATGTGCTTACTCAAGAATAATAAATCGCTCTTCCTCATTCGTCTTTCCCCTTCGAGTCGAAGTCGAAGAACAAACTCTCGTTCGGAAAGTCAAGTGGGGGGCGCGGGTGAATGCCAACGAAAAGGAGAAGCTTGTAGAAGTTGATTTTGAATGTAAGATAAATTTGAGATGACGTTTTGCGCGAGAGCTAAGTGCGTGCTCGACAACGGAAGGTTCGCTGTAAAGAGAATTAGAGGCAACTTCAGTCGTGCGTTTTCGTTTAGCCACGCGCAAGAATCCCATTTCCATATCTCCCTCCCGTCCCCCCGTTTTTACGCGATCTCAAAGTCACGTCCGAGAAAAGGAAAAGCACGCGGAACGTACTTTTTGATTTCGGAAGGACGATACGAAACGACATTATCAAACCTCTCTTCTAATTATAAAAGCGACACACGCGCGCGCGTAAATGCGTGCGCGTAATGATCTCGTTTTTTTTTTTTTTTTTTTTTTTGCAAAGTGCGAATTCAGTTTTTCCGCTGCTTACGAGTTTTCATATCGACTCGATAACACTCCGTGTTTATATTTTTTTTTCTTCGTCTTCCGTTTGATAGTAATCTTTGCCTTTCCATTTGCATTCTTCGTCCTTTCACGTTTCGCTCTTGTAACAGCGCGCGCTCGATACGAAACTCCCGGGGTCTCTGATAGAGAGAAAGTTTTCTAAAGAAAGAAACGTGTGTCGGAGAGTCTCTGAATGGAGATGAAAGGGATTGAAAACTTTCGTTAATTTTATCTTTCTCATCGCGCGCGACTTATCGGACGTTCCCCTTCCGCCTCCCTCCCCCCTTCCTCTCCGCCTTGCTTCCTCCGTGGTTCTGCGCGCTAATCTTTTCCTGCTGGTTGGGTTTTTCGAAAATACGAATTTCTCATTAAACTTTAAAGTTCTCAAATCGCAAACGCATGCGCCACATATAGGTACATATATATTTCACTCTTCGAGAATTATTATGTAAAATATTGGTTCTGACGCTTATATATATTTTACAAGAGTAAAGAAACATACGTTTCGAAAATATACATACGTGGAACATTTCTCAATTTGCCACGGCGCGTCACGTTTTCGAAAAGATTCGCGCAAATTTATACAATATTCAGGGATTTAAAGAAGCTCTCAGAGATTTATATATACATGTACATTAAATATGGATTTAGATGCAAAATATGACGGGAGGACTAATCTTTTATTCTTTCTTTTTTTTTTTTTTTTTTTTTTTTTTTTTCATAGCAAAAAAAAGAGATAGCTAAAAAAGTTGTATCTCTGAGAAAGAACGAGATATAATTGTTTTTCTCTTTATCTTCCGACGTGTTCTTTTTTACCACTCTTTATGCGTTCTCCTCTTTAATCCCTGCTCTCTCTCTTTCTCTTTTCCCCCTTTTTCAAGATAGTTCTCCCGTAACGTCACCCGGAATTCCTGCGTGCGGCAAGAAATTCTGGGAAAAAAAAAAAATCACGGCCGTGCAAAGGAGATTGAAATTTGTTACACGCAAAGAATGTGCATATTTTCGCGGTGTCGTTGTCGAGTTGCACGAGTTTAAAATTTGAATCGCATCGCCAAATGCGCGCAAAAAAAATATTAAATCACACGCAAAGCAAAGCACAAAGTTATGATGAAAAGTATTTTTCTATCGATGTTTTTTTTTATTAAACAAATAATTAATATTTTTCCGATTAATATTTTCAACCGATTTAAAGTGATTATTAGTCATTATTGATAATTGAAGTGATTAATATTTTTCAAGCTAATATGTGTGTAACGTTACATCCGTGTATCCTGAATTGCGTCAGAAAATTGTGTGTTCATTTTCGCATAAATATCTACGAATGAACGAGAATTAAATTCAAATTACCGTAGTACATTAGTGCGATATAATTATTGCACGCAACGGCAATATATAAAATGGATAAAACCAATATTCCGAAGAAAAACGTTGCCCGTCGCGACTCGCTATCTCCGCGCTGCTAAAAGTGTTCCGCCAAGAAAATGATGCCCCATCGAATTCTTGGCAGCGCCCTATATCTACCGGAAGCGGACGATGAGGACCGTCGAGGTTGAAGAACGAAATTGGACTTCCTACGTGCCCGAAGGAAGTACGCGGAACGAGCACGGCATTTTGTCACGGATGTGTTTCACATTCATTTACAGATATGCTCACTTCACGTTCCAAATATTGGATTTTACTCGTGTAAAAATTTTTCCCATATTATATTCCCCCGTCGTTTCAATTTCTCCGCGCGCTGACGTTATCTGCGATCGATTTATATTCAACTGTAAGACGACGAATTAAATTATTTATTAACTCGAAAATTCTGAAATTTTTACGCAATTTTTACCGTCTCTCTCTCTCTCTCTCGGATACAAGATCGGATGAATTTCTTGTTATATTTACATCACGAATGTTATTGAGAACGAATGTTACGGAAAAATTTTCGAAAGTAATCAAGAAAAGGATATCCCTTCCCTCCTCTCACGCATTTTCTGTCTGGTTGCGAACATTCGTACACTGCAACAGTTATTTGAATTCCGAAGATGGGCACGAATATTCGGTATGCGGGCAAAACGTCTTAGATTCAATTTTTCGCAAATGGGTTCTTCGTGGTGGAGTGTAGAGAGAATCTTTCTATATAATATAGCATGAAAATTTGATGCGAAAGAAATTGGATTTAAGCTGTAGCGCTGTGCGCCAAACATATCCGTGTGTATACGATATATTGCTCAAGGGAAAGCGCAATGTGTTTTGCTACTCCGACGGTATAAACGATATTAACAAATGACGGAACCCCGGTCCAATTTTTTACGTTTCTCTCGATGACTTGTGAATTACAGTCAAGTCGTTGTGAATCAATTCGCGCACATGCTGTGAGAGAGAGCGAGAGCGCGCGCGCAGAGAGTACTTCTAGAAATATTACAAACGATCGAAGCGCCGGGACAGAGAAATTTCAAACCAATTTTTTTTTTTTTTTTTTTTTTTTCAAAACTACAACAACTCTCAATATGTGTCGCTAATGGATTAGCGAAGGCCCGAGCGGATCCAAGTACGCTTCAATTTGCGACTCCGCAGTTAATGGACTCGCGCCATATCGGGCTATTAAATTCCGTCACGTGAACGTGGAAAACGATGTATATTTACAGAGAGAAACAGAAAGAGACAGAGAGGGAGAAATTTTGTTTACCGCGCGGATTAGCACGGGGTTAGGTAATCGGACTTTATTCGCGCTCCGAGCATTTAATACTCGCCGGCGTTGTGCATTGCGAGAGCGTATTATTATCATCGCAAGCGCGCGCGCATTGGCGCTTCGTGTTGTCTCTGTGCGCACTTATGTCGTCGACGCACTCATGCGATGACATTATTATCGAAAAGCGTTTTACCACGGGGGGGATCATGTTCGCTCGCTTTTCGCGGATAAATGTTACGTGTGGCAGTTACGCTACCTGAGAGACCGAGGAAAAGCGCAGCACCGAAAGAGAGAGAGAGAGAGAGAAAGAGAGAGAGAGAGAGAGTTCTCTCTATTCCGCCGTTAAGCGATAATAATAGGCGTTGCACATGCATGCACCCCGTATGTATACCGAGAGAACGAGATACCGTAGCGAGAGAACCCGAGATATATATACACACACACACACACACACACGCACGCACGCACGCACGCACGCGCGCGCGTCTCGACGAGAGATGCCCAGGAGGAAACAATGCGTCCCGCCGTGCACGTCAATGAGAACTGCAGAATCTCGTTAACGCTCTAAATCCTTCTTTTTTTTCCCCCCTTTTTTTTCAGGCTGCATATCCAGGTTCAAGACACGCGTGAAATATATTCGCGCACGCCTTGTGCGCCGGGTGCGCGTAATATCGTTCGTAATGTCTTCACTATTCAAATATATTACGTCGCGTATACGCGCGTCCGGAAAAGTGTCTCAATATCCGAAGAAGGTTCCTTCATATGACCCGAAATGACTGTCAAGTTGACTTTTCTTCCCGTTCTTTCAGAACGTAAAAAATACTCGATACGTTTTAATCAACGTTAATTCTCCACGTTTGTCGTGAAAAAGAAAAAATCCGTTTTTTTATATACCGTTTTTGGCGCGTTCTCTCGATTTGATAACAACAACATTCACGTAGACAATTCGCAAATTCGTTGCACGCTGATTCGCAAATCGGATCGAAATTCGAGAGAGAAACGTGACGATCGCCACGGCGGGAAGGAAGAGGATTTCTATAATGCTCCTTAGAAATTCAAGAATGAACGCATCGATACATAAAGATGTGCATGCGATCGAGTCGTGAATCGAAGATGGATCGATCCGCGTAGGAGAGCTGATGGAGAAGCTGGTCTCCGCGCGCGCGCGCGAATATAAAATTACGGCAAATATTGTACCAACGATCCATCGGATACGTTCTCGCGCGAAATAATCGATTCGGCGATAACACCGGAATCTTTCGATACACGAGGAATTAACGCGCCGTATGAGAACACGCATCGGTAATGTCCGAAATTCCGCAAGAAATTCCCGAAATTTCCCTTCGGTCATAGACGAGGCTCCTCGATTCCGACCTTGTTTAAATCCGGCAATCATCATACATCACTCGCCGCGGAATTACGCCGCCAACGTTGCCTTGCATTTATATTGCTCTTCCATCTTTCCAGTCGCACGTCGCTTCTTTTCACATTTTGAAGGCGCGTCTATCTTGCCGGTCGACGGCTTTATGCGCGGATATTAAATTATGTTAAGTAAAACCAGTTACAGATCCTACGAAGGATCCACGGACACACACACACACACACACACACACACATCTTATTCTCTGACACAAAGAAATTTTTTTTCCGCTTGTAAAAACAAATCTCGCGCCGCAATAATGTTATTGTTAAAAATTATGAGCTTTTGTCACCAAATCGAGCGGTTTTTCGCGAGTGTTTTACCACCGGGGATACTCGAGTACACTTTTCATGTAGAAAAATTGTTGCAATTTTGCAACCAGCACTCGTACATCTTCTTCGAAAAAAAAAAAAAAGAATGCCGCAACGAGCACTTGTAACAACTCCCGCGACCGCTCGCCGTCCCATCTTTCGTCCGAGTTTTTAATTTTCCGCGACGCGGTGAGAGTGTCTTCGTTGAAGACCACAATTTCTCACGGACGAATACACCCGTGGGTGCGTTTCGCTCACGCCGTCCGCCGGTTCGGGCGAGCGAGCGCGCGCGCTATTTCGCGTTGCGCTTGAGCGGCAACGTCAATCCAGACTGTCGAGCCAAGGGAATGAAACAGTAACTAGCCGGTATTCACCCTTCCCGGAAACAAGCCCGAGTAGACACACGCTTGTGTTCATTCATCCGTAGTTGTTCGCTCCACAAGTGCAAGTTTTATTAAATTTCGCGCATGCATGGATTCCGGACGCGCGCGATAATATCAACTGATAATATCAACTGAGAAAATTTTACCTACAAATGTTTGGACTGCAAAATATTTCAGAACGCGTTAACGCCGTATAACGCGTTACAGCTCGTTGAATTGAATTTTGCATCGAAGTGGTCCTAACGAAACGAATGAGGCAATTCAATATCATCGAGAGCGCTACAAAATATTTCAAAATAAAATGCAAAATTTTAATGCAACAAATGCAGAATTTCGAGAGAAGAAACATTGAGTTGAAAATTATTAAAAAGTACAATAGATTAAAAAAGAGCAGTAGAACAAAAATGCGAAAAAAAAAATTAAAAATTCCGAAAATTGTACAATACCTAACACATGTGAGTTTTGTTTTATATTTTTTCCCCGAATCCCGTTTTTTTTTTTTTTTTTGGACAGTGAACTCGATAGCCTTTTCAAAATTTCGTTACACGCGAGAGTCGAGAAGGGTCAATCGAATTTGCGCAATTGTAAGAGCGAAAATGACGATGTAAGAGCGCAGGGTAACGATCGTTACGCAGCTCTAATATAGAGCGCAGTGTAACAATCGTCTGTTACTGGGCGCTAAGCCAATCACATTCTGTTAATGAAATGGAATTCAATTTTGGCAGACGTGCGCGATCTTTAACTCATTCCAATAATCAATGCGCAAAGATTCGCAGAGTAAAAAAAAAAAGTAATTACGCGCATTTATTATTAATTGTTTTTCGCGTTTGCGTTTGCATCAAATATCATTTCATTTCGCGAAAATCGGGGAGCGCAAATATAAATATTTAATGTCTGTGCATTATGGGAAAACGTTAATTGCGGTCCGAGATCGATAAAATCTCTCGATGTTTTATCTTTATGCGATTGCTGCAATTTACTACTTAACAATAATAACGACAAAATGTCTGACAAAAAACCGTTAATAACGTCAAGCTAATATCTCTCGATACCGAGCAATTTTCCTCATTAGTGCTGAAAAGGTCGATCTGTTCTTGTGAACAGAAGAGAACTGTTCTATTATACGAAAATAAAAGACAATTTTTGTTATCTCAAAATGATGATTTTCCGCTTATAATGGAATAAATAAATGTCACCAACACGCGTAATTCAAAGTAAAAATATACAAACATGAAAACTGTCACAAAATAACGTAAAAATTTTATATAAAAACTATAAACATAAACTAAATTGTATATTAGAACATCTTTTATATATATACATATGATTTATATAGCAAATATTAATATTTCCGGAAGCGCACAATACGTGAACGCATATATGATATATAACAGAACTTTACGTAATGATGTCGGGAGAATAGTTGATCTCGCCAATATACAAGATCAAGTCCCGCGTCTTTTATTCTCGAATAAAGCAACTGTCTGCCTTCTTCAGCATCACCCCTTTAAGGGATATAACGCATTCTCAACAAAAGGAAGCCTGTTTTCAGGAGACATCGGCAAATAAAAGAGAAAAGAGGAAATAAAATACGCTAGTAATGAGCAGTTTATAGGAAAATCCCGTAAAATTATCTCGGATTGCAACATCGGTTGTTGCCTTAATGGGATCTATAATTCACAGATTTAATGAACGCTGTGACAGAGAGATAATGTAACAGTGTAGTATTTCATATTTGTAAAATCAGTCGGTATTTATATTTTTCATCATAGGAAGTCACAAACATGGTGACGTTTGTTTAATACGTAAGAGATCACGTTGTTATTCGGCTCGTTTAAATCTTGCCTCGATATTGATTCTTACAATTCTATTTCCGTCATGTGTTTTAATTAACTCTTTTAACTTTTGTGAAAAAAAATGAGTTCTTTTAATTACGCCCGAAAGATTAATTAATTCGATTCATCTGTTCGAACAAGACGTAAAGCGCTAGCGCGAACTAACACACTCATACATCTGATAATTAAATATTAAATATTTTAGCATTTGACTTTTCTTATCATCAATTGATCAACTCCGCGTCGCAAATTCATTTATTTCTTTGTGCAAAAACATCGTCGCGACGCGAAATAAGCGCCCGCGTCGTTTTCGCGTTAGTGCAGCACGCGTGTCCGACTAACAACGTGTCGGCAAACCTCGTTATAAAGGGCAGATAGGTATGGCCGCGTAGCGAAAACGTGTCCGGAACGGGAATACGCTTGTATGATCGCGCGCGCGCGTCGTCCCTCTCGTTGCCGGTGCGAAAGTTCTCGAGGATCCACTTGAAATTTTCACCGCACTAGAAATACCAGACGACCTTCCCCTCTAACGGAAGGTATCCCGCTGCTGTTCTGTCGTTCTGTGCGCGCGCGAGAAATATCGGTCTTTAAAGTCGGCACACACGAGCTCTCATGCATTTATGTATAACCGCGGGGATGGATAGGAAACGACCGCATCGATCGCACTCGAGAAAAATTAATTGATAGGCGCGCGAGAGACGACGGGCGGAAACGGAGGAAAAGAGAGATAGAGAGAGAGAGAGAAAGAGATGGTGCGCGCGCGGAGAGCGTGTGTAGACAGCGTGTTCGCCGCTCCCGCAGGATTACACCGTCTCCTTCTGTGCCCGCCCTTTGTAAAAGTTCCATTTCCCTCGGCTCGAGTGTAACTAAACGAGAACGGCCGCGCGGTATTGTGTCCCCGATAGAGGTGATCACCGCAACGAGAGAGAGACACCTCGGAATATGGAACGAATGCATCAAGTGCGCCGAATGCATCAGTGGCGGTTGGATTTGCAGAAAGAGAGACTTTCGCACCGGTCGATACGCGCACAGTTCAATTGAAGGATATGACGGAAACGCTCGCGACTGTTAACTGCGGGATTCAATTAAATAAAAGTGCTATATTTATTTGTAGATTTTAAATGATCGTTGCGACGGTTTAGAGATTTTTCTTTATTTTTTTTCCGTTGAAATAAACTCGTAACGCACTCGTAACGCTAGAAATATAGCAATTTAGCTCTGTACTTCTCTCTCTCTCTCTCTCTCGTTCTATTTCCAATTGAACCGTCTATCACATCCCAATTTCATTAACGAGCTCCCGGAGAGAAGAGGCACTTATGTCGTTCGTCTTTGCTCGTCTTCTCCTTGACCGAACGATCGCTTGTAAAAAGAGGCCGAACGGAAGGCTACGCACGAAGGAAGGAAAGAAGGAAGCGAAGAGCGAGGTAACTGCACTCAACGGCAGCTGCAAAACGCTGCTCAATCGCGCACCACCATCGTCTCTCTCGAATGAGTTTTTTACGATGAATGGTTAGACAGCCCGCGAGAAGAGGGGCCCGCCATGAGATGACGTGTGGAGTATAAAGGAGACAACAGAGGAAAAAGGGAGAAACGGGACGGGGATGCGATGAGAGAGAAGTGGGAAAATCGACAGATAACGCGAGAGATGCAACGCGCGCGCGGGAGACGCGCAAGCGAGGTGTCGAAGAAAAATGCGTGCGATGACGACGACTGTGCGGACTGTGCGTTTGCCTCTCATTTTCCCGCCTGCTATTTACCGTTTTTTGTTCCCCCGACTTCTTTTCTCTTTGCTTTGTACACTCTTTTGCGCGTGTACAACGGGCGCGCGAGTTCTCGTGTTTCTCGGAGTTTTTTCCGTTATTGCGCGAGTGTTTTTCTTTTTTTTTTTTTTTTTTTTTTTTTTTTGTAATAGTTTGCCTAGTTTGGAACATTTTAATGGTTTCCCATAAAATAAAAAATAAAAAAAAATAAAAAATAAAAAAAAAACAGAAAAGTAAGGAGAGCACGACAAAGATTTTAATCGAATTAAATGAATTCGATTGATTCGAGATCGAATCGCGCCTTTGTCGAAAGAACGCGAGAGATCGGTAAAGTATAGAGTTAGCGCATAATGTACATACATAAGAGAAATTTTCTTGGCAATAACTTACGTTGTCAAACACGAGGAATGTTGTTGTTAGAGTAATCTCCTCTCGAGTTCTCAGGGTTTATTGACATCAGTCGACGTTGTAGACCGAGATGTCTATGTATATTTGCATATCCGTGCGTTTCGTACCGACGAATCACGTACGTATAAAACGTACAAGCACACGCGGATATGTAAATATCCGTCTATCTTTCTAGTCCTCGCGCGCGCACACACCTTCGTCATGATTCTTTGCTTTTTCGCGCTATTGTTTCGTGTTTGCATTCGCGGAGAAGAGACCGACATATTTAAGATTTAACGTCTATCTCGCTCGATCGTTTCCTTATTTTCTCTTTCGTTAGAAAATACAATCTTTTCGAAAATAAATCAAAACGATGAAGTTGCGTCGCGGGCAACACTAGTAAGTAATAAATCATCGCGCCGGAAAAAAAAAAAACGTGGAGCAACTCAGCGAGAAATAAAAGAGAGGAGACGCCGTGATAGTAGCGGATAATTGGACGTTACGTGGCGTCGTTATCGCGATAATTAGCGCGAATTATTTCCTTCTTTCCGGTAATTACCGGCTAGACGCGATTGACGTTGTTAAGAAGACGGAGCGGAATGTCTGATGTAAACGTTATACATATCTATAAGACGCAATTAAAAATATGTTTGCTTCTATATTTTTTGGTCTATATATAGTATATTCAGAAAGTATAAATATATGTTCAGAAAATGTTCGTTTTTTCTTTTTATCTCAAAGTCTTAAATAAATTTTCACTGAGTAATGAAGCGTGAAAAATTTCAGGAGATGATTTTTCCGTTGAAAATTAAAAACGGTTTTTACACACAAACATTCTTATATTCGTCTCCGAGGAGTTAAACTTCTTCAAAGAGTGAGATGAAAATTAGATTTTTACTTTTTTCTCAAATTGTGAACAAGTTACAAAAAAAATAACATTTAATTAACATTTTCTACTGGTAAAAAGAAAGATTTATTAAAATTTTTTAATGATCCCGTATTGTTATAAGAGGATGAAACTAGAAACGCTTATTCAATTGTTCAATAGAACCTTTTACAAACCGAAATCCGATCAAAAAATAATGTTAAGAAATAAAAAAAAAGAGATCAAAAGAGAATCAATCGAATAACGTCACATATTCATTGAATATTCTTTCAAACACAGAAGAAATAGTAAATACGTTACATCATTATTCAAACGAAAACTTATTTAAGACTTTGACATAAAAAAAAAAAACGTACATTTCCTGAATCAGTTATATTGCACGTGTACTAGCGATTTTTATTTCGAGCAATATATCGAATTAAGAAGTAATCAAGCTCCACGGGAATAGTTAAATGTTAATAGTTTTTTTTCTGTCGTAAGCTTCAGATTCACGACGCCGCTGTATCTTCTCGCTACAATCCGCTTGGCTTCCTTGAGCTCCCAGGCTATATGTTCGTTGTTGTTGAACGCTCATGGCTCATACAACCACTACAAGCCTCATAAAAAAGACAGTAAAGAAGAGTATCTTTTACAGTTAGAGCGCACCTTTTTATTATCATAAAATTTACGAGCGCGATACACAGTCGACTAAAAATTTCAAAACTTGTTGATATCGCTGGCAACTGTATCTCTTAATTGTTCGTAATATAAAACTCATTTTGCTGCTACACATTTACAACTAATAAATTTGTTTATTTATTAAGTTAACAAGAATCTACAAAATTTCGAGATTTTTTTCTCTCGCAACGCCAAAATGTTTTAATCTCTTTTCCAAATAAAATTTAGTTTTGTTACTTTAATCCTGAAACAAAGTGTCTTCTCGCTTCGCAAATTCACTGCGCAATAAACTTCGTGCTTAGAAAGGTGTGGGACACGATTTGGAACATCTGCAAAATAACAATCTTTCTTTAATTTCAGCTTCGAGATTTCTACATTGGCGATAACTTGTACGCTGTGCGTTTAATGTCCCGTATAACGAGCCCATAAGCCTGACACTACCACCAGCAAGCAAGACAGACGCAATTTCGCTTGCGCACATACGATCCCCTCCTTCGGCGAGATCGTGCGGATAAAAATAGGAGGGTGGGAGATACAAGACAAAGAGAAGAGAGGAGTAGTAAAAAAAAAAACAACCCGGGGGGTTGTAAGCCAATCGACTACTCAGAAAGCGTTGTTTAGCGATCGTATACCAAGCTCGTGCTTGGGCTGATCGGATCAAGCGCTCGCCCGGGATTTTAAGTCTCGCGTATTCCTGGCTTTCAACCCCCGACGTAGTGGTGCACCGTTGGGGTCGCGATGCTTTTCTCTCTCATTCTCTCTCTCTCTCTCTCTCTCACTCACTCACTCGGTCTCGCATCGGCCACACCGCGTGCCACACCACGAGTTTCGGGAAATAAGTGCTCGTTGTATCCGGTATACGCGAATAAACTACCGAGCGAAGGAAGCCGAGAGTGGACGAGTGAGAAAGAGAGAGAGAGAGAGCAAGGGTGAAAAGCGGTCGGAATGGATGGAAACACACACAAACGGCACCAAGTTACAGCGTTGCATGCAGCGTGGCCTTTTTCCCTTGTTCTCGATACCGCAGCCATTTAATAAAGGGAATGTGTACGTTTTCGACGCGATTTCGACGAAACTTTCGTCCCGTGTGCGTTAAAATATCGATTAAAGTCAGAACGGAACGTTCTTGGATGCAATAAATGTCGTATTCGTATAATTTGGAAAATATTTTACGTACCAAGTCAAACATTAAAGTATTTCTGACAAATTCACCATTTTCGCTCGCGCAAAATCTTTACGATAATCACGGAGGTAATGGAAATTCGATGTTGAAGTACGTACACACTTTGATACGCTTCGCAAATGGAAACTCACTGTGTTTTCCCGTCTGTTTTAATCGTTGTTACGAATTATTTGACACCGTAACTCTTCAACTAGAACGTTAGCGACTTCTTGCGCATAAACTTCTCGACGTTTGTTCGTAAAATGTATAAGCGCGCGCGCGCGCGCGGATTACTTATCTCACATATATTAAATTGCATTACGCGCATTTGTGTGTTTAATATTTTCGAATTATTAAATTTATTTGCATTTATATAAGCAATCGCGGCGTGTTACTTTTACGGTAATATCGCGGATGTACTGTTTCATGAATATCAAAACTTCGTAATTTACGCTACTAGCTTTTGCGCGCCAAGCACAAGCTAGTAGCTAGAAGAGCAAGCGCGCGCTCGCGCGCTTGACGCGCACATATTATCTCGAAATATTAATTAAATTCGATATTACTTCGTTAATTAATTTGTCTAAGAGCAAGCGTCGAAGTTCGCTCGCGCGACAGTTTCCGTGTCTCTGACTACGCGCTACTAAAATCTGCGAGGTGTTTCGCGAGACGTTTCTGAAAAGAGAGAGAGAGATAAGTTAAAACGGTTGAAATCGCGATGCTGGTCTCTCCACGAGTCCGGCGGAATGTTTTTCTTTTTTTTTATTCAACGAAGTCATCATTTTCACTTTTTCACTCTTTCTCTCCGCTTTCTCGCTATAAGGCGGAAGCTATGGTGCGCGGAAACGAAGACTCGGGGGGAAGAAGAATGGAAATGTATATTCGTCGTTGGCGAGGCGGAACGAAAACGCGACGCCCTTTCGCTGTCGGCGGCGTTCGAGAAATTCAATTGCAACGCATTGCCCGATTAAATTTATAAATTGACTTCGAGAGAGAACGTAGTTGACCGGCGATGTGAAATCCGCCCCCCGGTTTCGATTCGACGAACGGAATACACACGGAGAAGGCAGCGGTACAAAATTGAAGTTTGAGTTAAAATAAAGCCGGGTAAATTCATTTCCCGGCGGTTATGGGGAGGCATACCGCGCGCTCGCTTCCGCTTTCTTCGCGCGAGTAATTCGCGGAACAAACAATCGTTTTGTCTGAAAATACGTACGTTTTAGAGATTCGGACGAGAAAATAATAGCGACTCCGTGTGTACCACGCGTTCTCTCATCTCGGCGGTGCAGTAATTCAATACGTCGGTCGAAAGTATATATGGGATAATGGTTTTCGGATATTTTTTCTCCGCCCGGTGTGATTTTTTGATGTTTTCGGCGTTGACAGATTAATAAAATCATAGAGTTCGCCAATTTTGAAGCACTCTTTTGTTATCGCGCTCGGTATAGATAGTAACAATAAAAAACACTTTTAAAATATTCACTAAAACTCCTCTACTTTTGACGAGTGTGGTTCAAATTTTGTTGACAACCAAACACAAACCATCAATACGATTTTTCCAAACATTTCACGTCTCTATGAATAATAGAATAATAAAATATAATAATAACAAAATATAACATACACATACATATATTATTTACAAGCTAATTATTTATTTTATTACTAGTCGAAAATTACAAGTCAATTTGTCTTATTGATACAGTGCAAATATCAATATACGTCAGTGAAGTTTTATCGTTTTTTTTATTCATTTTTTCTTAAGATTGTAACTTTTCCATGTTTTTAAATGTAGTGCAGTTGTTTTGCGCGTTGTTTAAGCTTAAGCTTTTGCTGTTGTTAAAAAGAGTTATTTTATAAAGTTGTTAGTTAGTCATCTTTACACGAAGATCCTGTTAATGTTCCTCCTGTTGGTGTTTCTGTTGGTGTTCTTGTCGGTAATCTTGTCGACTTTTCGGAAGATCCGAAAGAACCAGAAGAACCAGAATTATATTAAACGGAAGAGAATATTATTAAACAAGGAACTTTTCTTTAGGTTGTTCATTAGAGAAGTCACAGAAGTCATTTATTTTTTTACTTGATTCCTTCTTCTCAATATACGAAGACCTCCAATATTTATTTCTATATTTGCGTCCATCTTAAGTGTAATTCTTAAGTGTAAATCTTTCCGTGAAAACAAGTAGATGAAACGATAAAGTTCAAGAATGTTATAGTTCATATGTTATTTACTTACGGATGTTTCGATCAAGGCGCAAGCCACGATCAGACACAACAACTGTATTGCCTTCATGTTGTAATTCCAATTTTTCACTTTCTAATGCTCATGCGCCACATTGCGCACAGCATTTTATACTTAATCGATAAACGATCCATTTGTTCATTATCGATAATGAATGACACGTGTCTGTTTTATCACTCGCATGTCATGCACATGTCACCTACGTATTGCTTACCGAGATAATCGATTGCTCGCGAGAACAATGATAAGTTTATAAAGAATGTTTCAATGTTTTCCGCATTCGTTCGCGACGCAAAAATGGCAATATCAAAAGGTGTCACTTGGAAAAAAATAACTGCTATAATTTTTCAATATATGATATATATATATAGACCATACATATGTTATTATGTATATACATACATATATTATATTTTTGCATGCTATTATTTTATTACTAAGCAAAATTTATAAGTCAATTTGTCTTACTGGTATAGTGCGAATGTCAATATATGTTAGCGCATTTTTAACGTTTTCTTAAGATTGTAACTTTTCCACTTTTTTAAATACAGTGTAGTTTTGCGCGTTTTTTTAAGCTTTTGCTGTCGTTATTAAAAATAGTTACTCTGTGAAGTTGTTGATTAGTCATCATTACATGGAGATCTTGTTGGTGTTCCTGTCGATAATCCTGTTAAGTTTCCGGATCCGCGAAAACCACCAGAAGTATCAGGAGAATTACATTGATCAGGGAAGACATCCATTTTAGAAAAAATTTTTCTTTTTCTTTTCGTTCTGTTTCCAATTTCATTCGCCAGCAATGAATTCAATTTTATGTTTAAGTGAGAGTTCTATGCTTCTTTAATTAAGACTTATGTTTTTAGGTATGCTATTTATTTCTTCATTTAAATCTGTTATTGTGCCTTTAAGAACAGAACCAACAAAGGATAAAGTTTCTTCACTTGAGCCCACCTAAAGTGTTATTGTTGTTACTTTCGTGAAACAATAAAATTAAAGAATTACAGTTAACACTTACAGATATTTCGATTGAGACGCAAGCCACGATCAGGCACAACAATAGTATTGCCTTCATGTTGTAATTTTACTTGTTCACTATTTTATGCTCATGTGTCACACAGCATTTTATAACTTAACCGATAAAACGATCTATTTGTTCATCATCGACAATAAATGACACGCATCTGTTTTACCACTCGCGTGTTACGCACATGTCACGTACGTATTGCTTACCGAGATAATTGATTGCTCGCGAGAATAATGAGGAGTTTGCAAGAATGTTTCAATGTTTTCCGCATTCGTTCGCGCA
Organism: Pseudomyrmex flavicornis; assembly: GCA_014825475.1. Classification (NCBI taxonomy): domain Eukaryota; kingdom Metazoa; phylum Arthropoda; class Insecta; order Hymenoptera; family Formicidae; genus Pseudomyrmex; species Pseudomyrmex flavicornis. The sequence continues at coordinate 63,280 of QVNW01002063.1, forward strand.
CGTGTCAGTTAATGTGCACGCGACGGAAAAAAAAAACGGCAATGTCAAAGAAGTGTCACTTGGAAGAAAAATAATTGCTATAATTTTTTTTTAACATAAATGTTTACAAAACGTTATTTGCAATTTTTTGCAATCGTTACGTTCTCGGAGAGACGGACTTGCATTACGTTATTAAAATTTTGCAAACAAACTTTTGTAAAGTTAGGATATTATTTTTCTGTTATGAAAACGCGAATGGAAAATCGGGGATTGTGTTTTGTGTTCGACGGCTTTGTAATCAGCGAAACCATTTCTTGAAGAAAGGTTTACTTTCTCGATTCTCTGTTTTCCCTTGTATTTATCTACCTCCACCCACACCTACCACACCTGTTTATTGAACAAACGATATGTTGGACTATACTTCAATTCGATATCTAAAGCTAACATCCTCTCAATTGAGCAGGGCAAGATCAAAAAAAGTGAAGGGAAGAAACAGAGAGACACGTATAACGCGATAACAATAAATTTCAATATATATATATATAAAAACACCTACAACGAAAACTCTATATTTTTTCGGTAACGTCAATTGCTAATTGCGTTCAAGCGCGAGACTGCGTTTTCCGCGCGATCGAATATAAATATTAAATTTCATCACGATTTCTCACGATATATAAATGCACTGTCGTGTAGGCTAAGCCAGTGTGTATTCCCGATATTCCGGAATATAATCTGATCGCAGAATGTTCGGCAAATATTTCCGCCGCTCGAAATAGGATACCCGCAAAAGGAATTGAATTACACGAAATCCTTACGCGCTTCACTTTCCGATCTCTCTCTCTCTCTCTCTCTCTCTCTCTATCTCTTTCGCTCTCGCTTTGCGCGCAATACCGATCAGGCTGGAATTCGTTAATCGTGTAAATATAACGAACTTTTGTTGAAAAATAAAGATCCGCGATAGTTTCTATTCCCGCAAGACGCGTTTTGTTCCACTTTTTTTTTTTTTTTTTTTTTTTTTAGACACGTGACAATCCTCGCTACGAATCCTCGCCTACACACGGAAGGCACATCCGCTTTAATCTCAGAGTCGGAGAATTATCATTCGACGACTGATTCCACGGGTGCGTCATTCGTTTAGCAACCAGGCTTGTAATCTCGTGTTCCACGGTATTTCAAGAGGTATTACAAAGGGGCTCGTGTCCGATGAGGCGTAAAAAGGAACGTCAGCGTAATTCGCATTCGTCGGTCGCCGGATTCGTCTCTCGCGAGACATTCCGATCGAAATTACAGCGCGCAATAAAATCGTTCTGTCTCGGCGACTCGTTTAGCGAGCCCGTTTCCATAAAGAGAGCGCGAAGGTTTCTCCGCCAACTCTGAATTAACTAATTCGGTCTTCTTTTTTGACGTTAACTGTGTGCACCGCCGCGTTCAATATTTAATAAATGAAACAAAAAAAAAACTTGTATTTTCTTTTCCGAAAATAAAATATTTTTTCTGCTTCTCGTAACGCTCTTATTTTTTTTTTTTTTTTTGTTTTACGTAGCGCGCGACACATCGCAATATTTCTTACCTTATCGCAAAAAAGTACTACCACTAACGAGCCAAGCGTACCAAGAATGTTATTAGTGATAATTATTCTTGCTGATATATATGAGCAGCACACGGAACATATAAGCTTCATCAATTTCTATCCCTCTTGAATTTCTGCCTCGCGCGTACCACAGGACAAAGTGAATCCCGGATCTGCGGTTTTAAAAGCGGGCTCTCTCTCTCTCTCTCTCTTTCTCTCTCTCTCTCTCTGCGCGAGAAACTAGCGGAGCTATATCACTTCATTGGTAGCGCGCTACGGTACATCACGCGGAGATCCGCGTCTCCGCGTAGCCCGCGGCCTTTTGTGAACCTAGTGCACGCGAGAGGTGACGGCGAGGGAAGCGAACCGCGTTTTGCGAACGAGCACCCTCGTTTCATGCGCAAGCTCCTCCTCTCCTTCAACCGCTCCCTCGCATATACATATATACGGCGCCGGCTTCCTAAAAAGACTCTCACCCTCTCTGTCTCTTTTCTGTCTCGTCGCACCGCGGCACCTGTCCTCGTTCGTTTTGTTTGCCGAAACGCACTTAAGCAGCGTCGCTGTCCATTATGCTCCGATGACGCTGTTGTACGAACGAGTGGCTCGTGCGGTCCTTTAACGCTTTTCCGGATGTGCCACTTTCTCTCTCCGAGTACATTTCTCTACCGACCGTGATTTTCTTCCGTTTTTTTTTCTCGCGAATGAGCGCGTCCACGTCTAGAATTCTAACACACTTCATTCTCGAATTCTATCAAAACCGAAAAAAAAAAAAAAAAAAAAAAAAAACAGAAGCGACAATGTGACGCGACGCCAGCGTTGAATTGACGATTTAATTAGAATATCATAGCCGTCTGTGATTTGAAAGACTTTGTTATTCGAGAACGGCTTTTCGGCCATGCAATCCGATATGTTAGTGTTTTTCGCGCACGAGCGATGTATCAGTAAAACAAACGTATTTTGTATCAGAAGGATGTTATGGTGTACATTGTTTCCCTCGCAGCTTTGGTTTCTCACGAAAATTTAATGTTTCAAGAGACTCGATCCAAATTCTATATATCAATGTATTTTAACGGTAGTATTTTATGTAAAAAAAAAACACGTGTGTTCGTATTAATAATTTTTAACGAAGTAAGGTCACGAGAACCGCTTTCGGGAAACATGTGATCTTCACGACGCGTGCTATAAAAAAGTTCGAGGAATTAGCTTGATTATCGTCGGGGCGCGATTGAAACTCCGATTTGGCCGCGCGATTAATTCCGGGGGGTCGGTACTTTCTTGGATCTCGCGGAACGCCCTTTATTATCTTTATCGTGCGTGTAAAAAATACAGAGTAATTAGCGATACGAAGGGATCGTACCGACCCAAGTTTTCCGACATTATCAGCTAAGTACGTAAGCCAAATGCCGTTATTTCGTGGTCCCCGGTCTTGTGCGTGCGCAATGACTTTGCAACCGAATATTTATTACGCGCACTATATAGATATTCTTTTCTACATTGAAAGTGGAAATAATGCAAAAATACGATTAAACCGTATACATAAAACGTACGGGAGAAAAATAAACACTAAGTGATTGCGGAATCTGCATATTAATCGCCTCGCACGCTTTTTAAATCTGATTATTCGACATTAAACGCGAAGAAATAATAAAATGTGGTGAAAAAAGTTTCTTTACGTAAAAAAACCTGATTAACCGACAATAATAAAAAAAAAAAAAAAAAAAC
>QVNW01002063.1:66599-77310 GCA_014825475.1 Pseudomyrmex flavicornis
TTTTTTTTTTTTTTTTTTTTTTTTTTTATTTAACGCGGGATCTTGAATATATATTGCGGACAATAGCGGCACATAATTGCATTATCGCGCATGAGGGGGATAGGGGCGCTCAAGCGCGATTTTCGTTCGGACGTGACGCGGGCGCAACGCTTATAAATCAAGCTGGCGTGCAACAACCGCCATCGTAATATTTCAAACAACGACATCGCGGCGTCTCCTCAAAGAATACCCAGATCTCTATTCCCTGAAAGCTGCGGGATCAGCAGCACTGTCCACGCTACGGTCCCTTTCTCTCTCGGTTATTCTCTCACACATATACACGCACATACACACACACTCTCTCTCTCTCTTTCTGTTTCTCTGCACGGAGTTTCGCGCGACAGGCCAGGCGGAAGCGTTCGGAATTCGCCCGTGTCCAGAGCGCGTCCGTGTGTGTCCGCGCGCATTCCCACATGTGTGCGCGTCCGGTTACGCGTATAAATCCGGTCCACCCGTACGTGAAATGTACAGTGAAGCGGAAGTGGCCTCTACGTACCGGTGAACCACCCCTTTCTGTTCCCTCTCCGTTGTTGCGCGCGCTCCGAGCGTTACTTCCTTTCCGTTCTCCTCCGCTCTTTAGTTCCGTGTTTCTCTGTCTCACTTTTTCTCTCGCCGCCGCCGCCGCCGCCGCCGCCGCTTCCCTTCCGTTCCTCTTTTTTCCGCCTTTCTTCCGCACTTGTGTTTGCGAGCGCAAAAATGTCGTCGGACAGAAGAGAATCGCACGTCGAACGGGGAGAGAGGAGATTTTCGAGCGATCCGCTCGCAGCAACGTTTGCCTTTTCGATGCAGTTGATGAAGCAGAACGAGACGGTGGTAGTTACGAAATCAAAGAGCTCCCGGCTCTCGCAGGGCAGCGGCAATTTCGATTCTTCGGGGGTAATTTCCCTCCATTCATGGATCTCGCACCGAGGCACTGGGATACCACATCGACAATTCCGCCATCGTCGACCTCGGTTTCCGGCTTGCTGCCCTTTCGCGAAGTATGCGCGGCTCTCGCGGATCGAAATTTCATTAAACTCCGCGACGTCTCCCTCGACTACTTCCTACGCTCTTTGCAGACTTCCTTTTCTCGCGCGCGCGCGCGTGTTTCCGGAGTTATTCGAGAAACGTGAAAAAGGGAAAGTGACACGGATTCCGAAGTTTTCGGAATGACGGACATTGAGAGACGACGCTGTGATCACGGGATTTTTCAGATTGTATCTGTTTTCATTTCTTCTTTTCAATTTTTCAGACTATATCTTTGTTAATTAATTAAAAGACAAGCTTCAAAAAACAAAATTAAAAAAATAAAAATAGATCTAGAAATCATGGTTTCTATTCCGTTCACTATTAGACATGCATTTCAACTCCTTTGTTTCATAAACCACGTTTCAACTACGACTTCTATTTTTATCTTTATTGTTTGCGGCGCAAAAAAACGGCGTCGCCAAAATCTGTCTTTCGGTAAATAAAGTCCATAAACAGAAATATGAAAGCGCAGTTCGTATATGTAATCCATTGATGTATTATTCAACCGACATTCTTATTTATATTCCCACAATATACTACTGGCGAGAAATATTTTATATTAACTTGAAAGAGAGAGAGAGAGAGAAAGAAAAAGAAAGAGATAACATAAATTATATTTAAAATATTCCGCGAGAAAAAGAAAAAGAGAGAGAAAAATGGCAAAAATTATAGTCTGTTAAAATGATATCTCTGAGTTTAAATCGACGTGTCGATTTACGAGCGGAATTGTACAATTGTTTTCAACGCCGACGCGCGCGAGAGAAACATTTCGAATTACACGACATCATGGGAGAAAAATGTATTTCTCTCGTTGCAACTTGGACGTATACGTCCAGTGCTCTCCGGAGGCACTTAATTAAATTGCGTCAGTAGACGTGGTTGCAACGTCAGAATTACAAGCCACTAACTGTCACAAATAACGCGAGTTTTCTTCTCTTTTCCGTTTCCGACACCCGGGGCAACATAAACTCTCTCTTTTTCTCACGTGCGCATGTTATAACGATATCCGAAAAGCTGGAAAGGCCACGAAAAGCCGTGCTGTTTCGACACGACGGCGTGGCGTTCCACTTTGCTAACTTTTCCCGCAAATGCGATATTACAGCCGGGTATTATTACGGTTACGTTAACATATTCGAGGCTTTGTGTAATTGAAAAGCCCTATTCTACAATCGCTCGTTGACTCCCCTCCTCTCCGTCCGCAAACCCTTGTCCGATAAATAGGATAAATATTGCAATGTTAACTAGCACAAGCACACCTGAGTCTAGGGTACCAATGTTAATATTATCGCGAGAGAACCAGTAAACCTCCCACTAAACCGCCGTTGCCAAAGTTGCCTCTATTATAATCTCGATGAAAGCCAATATCGCGATATTTCGTATAATTACTCTAATGTAGTTTCTTCCGATCGTGTGTATATATATATATATATATACATATATATATATACACATATATATATATATGTATATGTATATATATATATGTATGTATATGTATATGTGAGAGATTTTAAAGGACGTTCTAATTTCATTAAAAGATCCCTTTTCCTTCCACGCTTTTCACACTTTCGTTTCTTCACATCTGCTTCTTCACAGCAATACGGGATTTTCGTTCTCACGGGAGAGCCTGGGGGTAGGATCCCGGGAAATCGAAATTTCATTAATCTCAGTCGTTTTCTTTTCCTTTTCCTACTTTCCGTCCATTTCCGCAGCTGCTTCGATCCAGTAAGCAGTACATACGTGCATTCGTACGTACATTCATACGCTCTCCCCCTCCTCCCCCCTATATGTATATATACATATGTATGCCCCCGTAACGTATATTCATACTCAAGTATATACACCGGCGCAAATAACCACTCCTGTGTGTAAGAGAAACCAATGAATAAGTAGCTTCCGTTTGATAGAATCGCAATATTCTTCCGACTTGAGCCATTTAGATATCGAAAAGCTCGCGCTCTCCTCGTATTCTCCACAGAATGAATTTCATTAATACATCGTATATCAAAATCTCTTTCTTTTTGAAACTTTGAACCAAAACAACAGGAGGAATAATTAAAATAAATTTAATTATCTTTTTAGCAAAATTCTCTTTTACAGAGGCTTCTCCAACAATCTAGTTTCTCACATATATTATAAAAATCATCTTATTATTAAAAAATTGTAAAAATATATATTTCATAAAGACCATTTCAACAGGCCACCATCTTTTTTTTTTCTCGTTATAAAAGTTATATAAAGGATATTAACAATCGAGTTTGAAAGCTCGAGCTATATTAATGATAAGTGCCTTCGACGCTTCAATCTTCATGAATTATCGATTATGTCCGCGTGGTTGTAATTCGAAGGCGGACCGGGTGAAGCTTTATGACACCTCTTCCTCGTGGAAGCGCCGCGAATTCCCGGCGAACGATTCATCCGCCGGTTTAAAACCACGTTTTTGCCTTCGTCGCTAAGGTATAAATGCCCCGCTTCCCCGACCGCGTCGCGCGCGATACGACACTAGCAATTTTCTTCAAGTTTCTAGTTCTCGAAGAAGTTCTTGAATAACCACTCGTGCGCTTACGCCGGCAAAAAAAGCGGCATCACGTGACCTACATACGGAAACCGCTGACGTGCACAATACAAAAGACGAAGTCGTCCGAGGGAAAGAGAGACGCGAAGAGGTAAAGACGATAATTTTTCCGCATTTCAAGCCTGTGTGGATTGTGTCTCCGATGCGCGCATGTGTGCCTTTTTAAAAGGAGGGAGGAGGGAGCATGCACGGTATTATATGATCGATTTGTCTCCGGATCCGGAATTATTTATTAAGACGGCGCATTTTTCTGTGTGCGTGTGTACGCGACGTAAAAGAAACGGCGAGACAAAGTACGTCGTAAAATGCATTTTCTTACGCAACGTATATACGAGCTTGAAAAATGGATGACTTGGGCAGATGGGTAACGGATGTGTATCGGAGCTAGCTGTTGCGAATATGTACAAGCCGCGGAAGATACGGGGAGAAGCATATTACGGGGATGATGTTAAGACGATGTCGTAGACCCGGAGCGGAGATCCCTCCTATTCGCCGCGCGAATTATGTGTTCGTGTATCTGTCTTATAAGGAGCGCCCGAGATCCATCTTACACCCGCCGCGGATCGAAATTTCATTAATCTCCGGGACGCGCCCTCTTCGCCTCGGCCTGGTTCCTACAGCTGGAGTCTATCTGCCGGAGGTGTACGTAGAGAAGCTGCTATCCGGAGGTCATCCTTTCTCTCGTCGACGTGATTGCTCTCGTGCACCACTTCGTTTCACTCCCTCCCATCCTTTTCTCTCAACCCCTCCCGCGTAGTCTCTTCAACTTTCTCTCTCTCTCTCTCTCTTTCTCGTCGTGCTAACGGCGAAGGCAAACACTCGCGCGAATTTCTTATGCAGCCGCCCGCGCATACAAATGACGTGTTTAGAGAACCCGACGTCGCGCTGCTGTCTGCTAACCTCAGAGAGACAGCGAACTGGCTAAGAAAAACCGGAGATTCTCTCGCGAAGGATGAGAGCGGCGCGGCGGCAGGACGAAAAAGACGGCAGTTGAAAGTGCGCGCTCTTGAAAGGAAATGAGGCGATGGGACGCCTCCTTACCGATTTCGAGGGAACGGAGAGTGGATGAACGTAATCGGGGGATGTCCAGTCGAGTTCGCACGTGCTCAAACCCGGTGAGCTTTCAACCCTCTCTCTCTCTCTCTCTCTCTCCTCCCCTCCCCCCGTCTTCTCCACCACACGAAGCCGGCGCGATTTCTATCGGGGCGAAAAGTGCGCCCTCATTTCTGTTACCCGTTCCGTCGTTTTGCGATTGTCGAACAGGTAGCTTGGAAACGTCGACGGAAAGGGAGATTGGCGATGTCGCGACGGCGTAAGCAATTTTGTATCGAACGCGAATATGAAATGTAAATGGTTGGTAGAGAGTTTCTTACGCACATGTTTCGGCATTATAAAGTTACTTGATTCAATAAAATGTTTCGTTTTGTCTGAAGAAAAACAGTAGCTGTTGAATTTCTCAACCGTCTCTTTGTGAAAAACTGGAATCAATAGTGAAAGCAACTCTCTTTCTGCCGAGAATCATTATGTCGTGTCTGATTGTTTTCGAGATGGCATAGAAAACTGATAAAATGAGATACTTATCGCCGCGAAGCTTGTGCACAAAGTGGTTTTCGAGAGAGAGAGAGAGAGAGAGAGCGGCTGATTTCGTATAGTAGAAGTAAATACACATTTTCCAACTACTACGGCACACAAAGAAAACGGCGCGTAGTCTGTTTACATCATATTGCATCGGCCAAACTTGCGACAAACTTCCGTCTAACTTGATAACAACCTCTCGTTCGCCGTTCGTTCTGCTTGCGCGAAGTTTGACGAAAGAAGCCCGGTCTATTCGCTCTCGCATCAAGTTTGTCGGCTCGCGCGCCGTTCGTTTGGCACAAATTGTCGCTCAAAAACGAAGTTTCTCTATGCATTTTTCCGCCTCCGTTGATCGCATTCAGTTACATTGAAAAATGCAACGTCGTTCGACGCGATAGCTGATTAAAATTTTACATCTGATCGCTTCGCTCAGAAGGCGCGAAAAAACAACGATCAGAGTTTCTTTTTCTATTCAATCGGTCTGTCGTCTTTAATCATTTTTCGATAAAAATTCGAAAGAAACATCGTGTTGCATCTGAAAGCATGTTTCATTAAAGAATCAAAATACACACAACGGATATCCAATAAAAATGTGCAGACAAGTTTTCTCGCATATATGTAAGTTGAGATGGCGAGAAATCACACGTTCTGTTTTGTTGGAGCGTAAAACATGTCGCGCGAATTTTACGTCGCGAGAAATGTGCATCAGAAAAAAGTCGGGGCTTCGCGTCAGTACCTTTTTATTCGCCGCGTATATTTTCGCTAAAACACAAAAATTTGCAAGTAAGAAATGTGCTGTGTGTGAACGCTATGTGTGTGTGTGCCCGCAGTGTTTCGTGCCTTCCGTTGAAACTTTGCGCTCCATTCATCGTCCTCGAAGTCCTTGTTCGGGGAGGACGATCAACGAAGATGCATGTGCAACGTGCGCCGAAAATTTCTTATCACTTCCTCCTCGAACTAAGTTATTTGTTTAGATAACAAGAACTGTATGTATACAAGCAACTCTCTTTATTCAAATCATAAATTTTCATAGTCCTCTTATCGTTTAAAAGAGAAACTCCGATAAAATTAAACAAAGAATTTAAAACTTTCTAAGAAAGAGAGACAACACTAAAATCTTCCGAAAAAGAAAAAAATGTGTATTTTTATACGCGAGAGAAAAAAGATTTGCTAGAACTTAGTTACTCTTACGGCCAGCGAGAAAAAGTTGCTAAGCCTGTGGAGATTTTTGTTTTGTCAATGAAATCGTTTTGTTTACGAAACAAAATATTTATTGAAAAGACGTTTGCGAGAGATCCGAGTTCGACTTTTGGTTAAAATGTCTTGTTCTACAATGAATTTTTTAATTTTCATGAAAAAGCAAATTGAATATTTCACACGCACGAGATGCAAACCATCGTGTGTAAATTTTCGAATTAATCCTGTGTTTTTTAGATACTTGTTCTGTAAATTCTGACATTTTTGTATGGCTGATTTTTTAGTGGTTAAAACATTGCGAAGAATCTGTCAAAATTTACGGGGCTTCATTCAATATTCTATATTAAAAAAAAATAACATTAGTTTTGACATATTTTTTTTATTTTTAGAAAAATAAAATTTTTATTTTTAGAAAAATAAAATCTCCACTAAATAGTTAATAAAATATTTCAAAAGTCGCTCGGATAGGATTAAAGTTAAATTTAAATCGAATTTCTACGTGTATTAATTCACACGTTGCGTTTAAGAGATAAATAAATACTTGTGCAACTGCACGTATATTTTCGGCACACACTGGCTCGTATCGACCTTAATACTCGGTTGTAAAATATTCAGTAGACTCAACAATTTTCCTTGCTGGCCATATAGGTAGCAAAAAACTTTTTTTTTCCGCGTAGACTACAATTACAATATACCAACTACTCAAGCAGCATCTATTATGAATGATATTTAACTATACGTGCGTATATGCCGGCTAAAGTATTATATCCGTTTTGTTTAAACTTCACATAAAAGAATTACTGCAAAGCGAGCTTTAGTTGAAAACGTTATTTACGTTGAGTTTTTGAACATTGTCGCGTTGCAATACGTACGTCCGTTTGTTTATTTTATATCAATTCTATTAAAACGAACAAATTCCGCTTCGCATTCTCTGGATGCTTTTCACAAAATTCTAAAAGCCAACGAGAGTGCAGTAACGTGTAGCCGTTGCAACGCGCAGCCGGAAAACAGATTACATCGCAAGTGTCCGGGCGACGGAAGCAATGCGTCGCTCGGCGTGAAATCGGCCTCTCCGCTCGGTTAAGATTTCAAAAAACACCCAACGTGTTAAAAACACGCGGTCATTATTTCGTAAATTCGTCATCATCACCACAGCCGCCGTCGCCGTCGCTGCCGCCACTGACAATTCGACTATCGAAACTCGTCGACAAAATGCCGGAGAGCGACGGGCGCGATACGATTTATCAATTAACTGCTCGATCGAGCGGATCCGTGGACTGGCTTTTATCGCCGCAGCTTATACCGGTGCCAATTATCGATCTCGAAACAAAAACAAAAAAATACCGCATCGCTTTTTTGACTTGCGCGCGTGCAGTTAAAACGGCCGACTGCATCGCGAAAAACCGTCTCGGAATTTCGGTCGCGCATCGCTTCGCCCCCATACGCCCGTGCGCGCACCTTTTGTCGCGGATTACTTCCGCGGGTTCTGCGAATCGTTAATTTCTTTTTCAAACCTCACTCCACTATATAACCGTATCAGGCTGTGTTATTCAAAAAAATTGGTCTATAAAAACCAACAGATATATACACACACATTTTACTTCCAATATACAAAGTCAGATGTTTTTTTCGTTACATTAAAATTCTCTCGCTTCGGATATGTTACTGATAGTTCGTGCCAAATTACCTCGCATCACAGAAAGCTTTTGTGAACACACACATTCGCGAGGTAACTCTGATTATCTCTGACGTTAATTGTCCGACAAATAGGTATATGATTATGTTATCTCGCGCGAGGAGACGCGAACAATGTTCGAAGCTGCAAATCTGAAGCGCGAAAATTGGGAGTATCCGGCGGGAGATGGAGAGAAGAGAAACAGCGCAATTTCGCGTCGGTTTAAAACCAAAAAAAACCAAAAAAAAAAAAAAAAAAAGGGCTCGAGAAAAATGTGCGTTTTTCGTCGCAACGATCTAATAAACGAGGAAAAACGCCATCAGATTAAACGTGACGTGATGCCGTTGGTAAAATATACTGCATGCATGCATGCATGCATACACACACACACACACACACACGGACAGTCACGCGGGAAGGACACGCCGCGATAATGGAGAAGCATCGCGTGCGAGGAGCGCGCAAGACACAAATATTTGCGCGAGCGCAACGCTCTCCATCTCAAATATGATCAGCACTGATGCACGAGCGTTTCGATGTATCACGTGCTCTGTTTCCCCGACTTTAGAAAATGCGCGCGTGATCCCGCGCGCCGCGGAATTACACGAATCGCACGCGACGCAGCGCTAAGCGCGACATTTAACATCGGTTTAAATCTCTTCTATCGTTTCCTCTTTTTTTTTTTTATTTCCCGCTTCGCGTGATCGACTTTTCTCGCGTGCGTTTTGCGTCGCGTTGGCCGCGTGCTTCGAGATTTATGTAATTTCGCGCCGACATTTCGCGATATATCCGTCTGCTTAGTGCAAATAGTGCTCGCCCGCGTGTGATATTCAACAATATTAGTTGAGACCATAACAAACATTTATTACACCCACGGGAAACGAGCTCGTACCGGGGGTATTATGCTGCTCTCTGTAATTTAACGAAGATTGCGTGCGGTCTACTCGGCGATCCGTCGTAATATTACGCGACAATGAAATAAGTCGGCATTTCCGCGGCGTCTACGCGGAAATCCAATGGCGCGTGGGATTATTCCGCGCCGCTATTTCAACGATCCGAGATCCGGTCTCTCGATTGTTCGCGTTACGCGTACACGTCGCGCATAACATTTGCTCGGCACAAGCACTCGTTGCGCCGATCGCGGGCATTTTGCGCGCCAGTATTATTGCGAACAACGTGCCTGTTGACGTTGCGCAATTAGCATTTTCCTTGCCCGGTATTTATTTGCGCGAAGAGAAAAATTACACACGATATAAATAAAGCAAATTCAGTTGAAAGTCTGGATATAGGTTATTAATCGCCAATATCGCTAAATTACAATATACGTTGTTAATCGCCAATTGGCAAATTAACAATTATTGTATTATTTTAACGACTTTATCCAAACATTTAAAATACACGTGTAAATTAAAAATATCGTATTTTTTTTTTACGATATTTTTTTTTCGACGACGAATATTGATTTTACATATAATTGGAAAAAAAACACTGCGGAGTCGCGCACTCACAATTACTCCAATTGACTCTAATTGAAATACTTCTCGAATGAATGCACCGTGTTGCAGAGACCCTCGTTATAACGCAATTTGATTGCGTGCGCAACGCTCAACAACAATAGCGCGCAAAAGTGGTAATCGCGAAATACATCGTTACCGTCGAATTTATATCTCGTTCGAAATCACAATCGCGTGAAGTGAAACTTCTGATTCGGCAGCGTATTTATCTCCGAGACCGTCTTCGTTACTTCGAGAAATTGCGGATAGACGCGCGGGTAACACACATTAGCACCTCCCTCCTTCGCCGCATGGATGCCATCCCCCTTCGCGAAAATCTGGCGAAAAAATCTTGAAAGCGTGCTCTGAAAGTTGCGCGAAATCGTATCCGCGGCTATCGCCGAAATACTGAAATTTAAACCCGCCTGTTATCGAACGGACGTAATGGAGCGGCGAAATTGTTCCTCGCATCCCCCACGCTCGACACGTTTCACTTCGATTCTGCTGTTAATAACTCGAACTCGCAAAGTGCCTCGATTACCCTCGGTTTGATTTAACGAAAAAGTTTTATACGCTAAGAGAGAAAGATTTATCGCAGTTCCAACCCCGCAACGTTGAACGAGGGAACGAGAACTTGACGACGAGCATGCAGGCGCGCCCGGCATGACACGTAGCAGCAGCAGCAGCATCGATAAGCAATAAAAAAGAATAGCCCGTTTTACGTTCTATAAAGGATTATATCGATTTTTCCTGAAAATATCCGCTCGGTCAAAGCTCGCTCGCTCGTATGTGAGAAGCAAAGTTAAGCTCCAAATCCTCTTCGCTCGTGTATATAGTTCTAGAGGAGCCTTTCGGACGTTATAATTGTAAAGCACACTCGTGCGCGCGCGCGAGTCGTTCGGCGAGCGTCATCGTGTTTCCGACGCGAGCGTCATCGTGTTTCCGACTCAACCTGTAATTTTCAAGTCGGTCTCAAACGAAGGCGAAGCTCGCAATCATCCACGGCTCCTTTTCGTGGTCGGGGCAAAATTTGTCGTTCGTTTGTCCATGTGTGTGTGTGTGTGTGTGTACGAGGACGAGTTTTCGCTCGGCGTCACACTCTTGACCCGGCAAGTGCGACGAATCGAGTATTACAGAAGCACGGGAAAA
>QVNW01002064.1:0-12145 GCA_014825475.1 Pseudomyrmex flavicornis
TACAACTTTTGTCTGAAATGTTTTTTTGTTCGACTCTTAGTTTTCGAGTTCTTTTGCTGTACCGGGACTTTTTGAACACCCTGTATATCTCTTTGCCATTAAAACTGCACGAACCTTATAATGACTGTTGCGCCTTTCGCTTCCTCTCCGATACGAAAAATATAACGTGAGACTATAAACTTGCAGCTGCGTACCGTACGTACGGACTGATATTCGTTGTTCATGGGAAATTGACATCACCATTACTTGTCACTTTTTTCTTATCTGACACAATTCTACTGAATATTAAAATAAAACGGAAAATCAGAGAGCCAAAACAGTCCGGAGTGAAAAACTCTATCCGAGACTTAAGTTTATCATAGAACTTGAATCAAACAGAACAATTAGTTTCCTTGATATTTTTATTTCAGTTGTAAATAATAAACTCATATTGAATTGGTATCAAAAGCCTATCTTCTCAGGAAGATATTTCAACTTTTTCTTACATCACCTCTTCAAACAAAAAATAGTATTATAAAATAGTATTATTTATAACATTGTCGACCGAGCGATTCTATTCTCACACCCAAAATTTCATAGAGACAATTTATTTAAAGTTATATCCATTTTATTATCCAGTGACTATCCATTGGATTTGATTTTCAGAGTTCTTGACAGGAGATTACACTATTTGTTTTTTAAAAAGCTTACTGCAGATTGTAAGATCTTGTCGAGAGATTCTTTGATGAAAGAGGATAAGAGATTTTTTACTCTTCCATATGTTTTCGAGATTACTGACAATTTAACCAAATTTAAAAAAAAATGAATTTTTTAAATGCTCTTTTTGATGTTTCAACACTTTGAGAAGATTTATTTTTTCTCTCTTTCCTCTCTCATTTCTTATTATTGCTTTTCATGCGTTGTTATTCGAACACCTCTTATATGTATATTATCTACTCTGTAAGACGGTCATGCTTTGTTCCGTTTCTTTGTGTGTGAGCGGGTTAACAACGGTTTCAATACGGTTTTAATTTTGCAGTTAAGAGTAAGTTTTTATTAATTTATTTTTACTATTGACTTTACATATAATTTTGACTTTTTTGACTTTTTGAATTTTATTCTTTTGACTCCTTGTTTTATAATATTTTATGAACTTATTTTTAATTGACTTTCTTTTTTCTATATTAATTCAATTATTTGTCATAGACTTTCAATGCATGGACATCATACTGTTCTTGTGTGTATATCCATGTTATCGGTTGATTATTGCTGGCTATATAAGCCTACTCACATTGGCGATTCTTTAGAGTGATTCGTCGTATTAGGTGTATACATGATTATTTATATATATACTTTTGTATATTTTTATATTTTTTTGTTCAGCGGATGTATTCCTAGCGGATGTAATTCTTTTAATGTATTTTTTATTATATTTTTTATTGTATTTTTTATGTATTTTTTATTTGATGCAGTATGCTGAAGGTGATCAACAATAAATTTGATCGAAACGTCTTATATTGAGCTGCGTTTTGTTGTTCTGTTCACTTTCACTCCGGACTGTTTTGGTTCTCTGGTTTTCCGTTTTATTTTAATTTTATCGAGTCATTTAGTTAGACTATATCTACTGAATATCTAAATTTTAATGGAAATAATGGGAGAATCCTGATAGCCATGATTTTTGTTGCGCAGATCGACGGTTGCAAAGTCCCGTTTGCCTAGATCTCGTTTACACAAAAAATTTTTGCACAGATCCCGATTGTCCATTGTGATCATTTGCACAGAACATTATTGCACATGTACAATGTTACACAGATGAAGCATTGTGACATTAATGATATTGAGTGCGTTTGTTTTAGCACTTTATGAGTTATGAGCGTCGGTCTATTTTTGTTCTACATTTAAAAAGCAATAAAGACGGACTGATGCTGAAAGTGCGTAAGCGCCCAAAATGAACACACCCATTTGTAGTGGCACAAGGTTAGGTTAGGTTAGAGTAGGTTTTTCGGGATGCTGTAAAGGAACCCTCTGTCTACACGTTTACAACACAAGTATAAATAACATAAAAAAAAGAAAAAATCTTAGTTTAATATTTTTCGGAAAACAATGGTCTATTTATGAAATTTTTTTGATAACAAGTTGTTAATAAAAATTACAAGGATGGCTTTTTTATTCTTACTCAGAAAATTTATTTTTATAATATATATAAAAAATAAGTACATGCTTCTGTGCAAAAAAGTTATCTGTGTAATATGATACATGTGCAATAATGTTCGTCATACATGCGCAATCAGGATCTGCGCAAAAATTTTCTGCACAAACGAGGTCTGTACACATGACTGTTGCACATGGGATCTGTGCAACAGTCGATCTGGTCAAAAGAAATCTTGGCAATCGGTGGCCCGGAAATAATACTTATAGCACATTATATTGACCCAAATAATATCAGTATGCACGCAGATTTAATCAGCACTTTGCAGCAGATTCCACTCAGCTGTGTCCCTAATATGAGTGAATTCCCGAGAAAGAACGGATTAAATCTAAGTAGATCTAATTTAAATATAACAAGACAAAAAAAATAGAAAAATAAATCTAATTAGATTCAACTTGGATCTAAATAGATATAAAGTAGATCTAAATAGATATAAGTAGATCTATATAAATTTACACTTTATTTATCAGTAGATCTATTTTAGATCTACTGATGCAATTTGCATCAGTCGAGCAGAACTTGCTGAAATAAATATAGCAGCTTTTTGAAGCATAACGTGCTATTTTCTTCATTTATTTCTATATTTTCATTATTTTTGCTGTATTGCTTTTCTTGTATATCGTGCCTACACAATTCGGGAAAAAATAGATTAAATCACGATGTGATACATTTATATTCTCTTTTTTTCCTACTTTTCTGTCGACACTAGTTGAAATAACAGATTATGTTTGAATACTGACTACATTCTACTGGTATAATGTATTATTGCAGACTTTGCAAAATATGCTCATTCAGTTTTGGTTATCTGGGGATATATATTGATATATTATGTGGAATAAAAGTTATTATTTTCTTTTTATTCATTAAATAAATGAAACTTAACAAATATATACACACATGGCCCAATATATTTCTTTCTGTTAATATTATAACACGTGACTCTTACAATTCTGTCATTAAAATGTCAAACGTCAAATAGTTTGAGTCAGAAAAATATTTCAAAAAAATTCATAGAATGTAATTGTGGGGAAAATCCCCACTATAAACGAACAAAAGGAGAATTAACAATAACAATTTTATTTAAAAGTTTTTTTACAATTTTTAAGGAGGTGTGTAAGTGTGTGAGTGTCAGTGTGGTGTGTTGTTTCATATAGCTCTTAAATGCGTTCTCTGAAGACGATGTGTGAACGTCCTGGTGATTTTCTTCGGATCAAATTTCCTCAAAGCTGGAGGTGTTCCGAGAGAAGTTCTCGAAGGTGAGCCAGGCGAAGTCGAAGGTTAACATTGTTTCTCTGTTTGCGCCGACGAAGAAGTGAAGTTGACGCTCGTTGTCTGACTCCCCCGAAGAAGATTATCTAGTCGTACTTGCGTGCCACGAAGTTGACTCTGCGGTCTGGCCTGTGTCTCTCTGGTTATTAACAAGGATCGTCTGACTGGCCGTACTCTGGAGTTGGCTCAGTGGTAGCAGCAACGGTGAGATCGGCCGAGGGAGGTCCACCAGGAACTCGGTCGGAGAAAACGGCCGACGAAGACGTCCTTCGAAAAGGCATCCTTCTCGGACAAAAAGATGCGGAGCAGCCTAGGAGAGAGCTGCAGGGCTTTGATTTCCCAGGGCTGCTGCATGTTATTACACTTTCTGAGCGAAGATTTCTTTCGCCAAAATCCGGCTCCGAAATTGTCATTGTTAAAGGCTTTTTGGTAATATTCATCTTCGGGCAACACATAATCATATTTTGCCTTTTCGCGGCGGCCTGTCAAAAGCTCTAACAAGCTGATCTTGGCCGCGAGTAAAAAATCAATAACGCGAGCTGTCACTTGGAGTTTGATAGCTGACATGGTTATAGATCGCCATAGTAATTTTCATAGAAAAAAAGAGATAATTTTCATAGAAAGTAATTTTTTTGAGAAAAAAAGAAAGAGCAAAGAATAAAGCGATATGCTACTCATTATGATATGCTACTAAAAAAAACTTGTTTTTTAAATCTATTTTTAAAAAATGATGAGAACTGTGTGTAATATAGGTTGTATACCACGGAACTCACGTAATCAAAATTATAACCAACATTTATTCTTCCGTAATAACGAGAATAAATAATGTAATAATGTTATTCTTTTAAAACATTCGCGAACTGACTTGCAGCAAATTTATTAAACTTTTCATAAGATACTTTGTTTTCCAGGAAATTACTATGTTTTTTTAGTTTAATATATAATTTATGAAACTAATTTTCTTTCGAACATTCTCGCTTTGCAAAACTTCGCGCATCGACGCGACAAGATTCCGGTCTTCATTGATTGATGACACTATCTCCGTCAAATTAAGACTAAAATAATTGCCGAGCTTCTTAATTACGGCAAAACACTAAACAATTAAAATATAGGTTAGGTATATCTAATGCAGTATTAGTTATAATAATCAGATGCAACATTAAATTTAATCTTTTTAAGTATCGATGAAACTTTTGATATAAGTGTAAATACTTTCTTCCGTTTACAAGATCAGAGATATTTTAAAATCAAATCTCTTATAATAAAAAAAGTACAAATAGAAACAAAAGAATAACTCTGTAAGAATGCTTTTCTTTATTTATGATCTAACACTTAGATCTAAACATTACTGTGTTTTAATCAATAATATACTTAATACTAAATAACACTAAATATTTAAATACAAATAATATTTTAATACAAATAATATTGTATACCTATTCTCTTTCTATAAAGATTCTATTCAATATCTATTTGAAACATAAAGATCAAAGAAAAATAAGCATTGCAAGGATCATGTAAAAGACGATAAAAAGTGGGAAATTTTCGAGACAAACGGCGCAAAAATACCGGGGCCGCAAAAATAGGTAGACCTTATACCAAGAGAGAGTCGTCTATTTTTGCTGTAGAGTTTGTGCTTCCAGCACCTCGCGTTTCACCGCAAATATTTATTTTACAGTCGGTGGCGCGACTTTTTAGCTCTGTTCTGCCGATGCACCACCGAAAATTTTACTCGAGAGTGAAAAAGTTTCATTTATTATACAGTTAAATCTAGTAATAAACTAGTACTTAGTATAATGCGTACTTAATATAATGTGCTTTTGTATACTTTTTCTAGATATATATAATTTTCTATTATATATCTCATTATATGTATAATAAATCAAATCATATATTACATATGTGCAAAAATATTTACTTACAAAATCTAATTTTGTCGTAATTTAGACGATTTACATTTTACAATTTTAATTTTGTCTTAAGATACAAGTATTTTAAGTATAATTCATACAAGTTATTATACAATTTCTTTATTGTAATATGTAAAGTCTCTCTTCATTAAAACTTTAAACGATGTGATTGAGACTTGCTTCTTATGTTATTCTCTTGGAATATAATAATCGTTATGAATTTGCATTATGCTATTTATCTTTCTGTCTTTATTGCTAGTATCTCTCTTTATTGCTAATATCTATTACACGTTTAAGATAACTCAAGTTTTCAATAAATAAGTATTAGATATAAATAAATAACTCACCGAAGACTCAGTGTTTCTCTTATTTGCATATCAAAGACGGAATTATCAAAGATGACACTGCCCGAAACTCGACTGAAAGAGGATCGGAAAGGACGTTCCTCTTAACCTTTAGACCGCCGGCATGATGTCGTATGGAGTCACTAATATTATATCACATTTTGTAGAGCTGCAACTTACATTCAGATAACATTGTGATCCGGATATCCGGATATTTGGATATAATATACAGAGTGTTCTGTAATAATTAGTAAACCTTGAAGGGAGTGAAAGAAGGTGGAATTTGGAAGGAACTAAAAGTTCCTTTTCCATTTTTAGCTCAGACTATTATTTATCGAGTTATTAACTATTAACGTTTCCCAATAAGACGACTGTATACCTACAAAGTACGCAGGGATGTCGCGTGCCGTGCGACATTTCGCTCTTGTCCCGGTTACATTGCCTTTATCACAATTTTATTTTAATTTGTCAAATTACTTAATACATGAGTAAATAAATAAAACCAGTTAGAAATCATTTAAGTTTGGACAATGTATCAAAACTTTTTTCAAATAAATTAATTAGTTGATTGATTTCTGTTTTTATTTATTTATTGTCATGTATTTATCATGTATTAATTAATTTGACAAATTAAAATAAAATTTTGACAAAGACAATGTAATCGGGACAATGTAAGCGCGAAATGACGCACGGCGCGCGACGACCTTGCGTATCTTGTATGCATGCCGTCTTATTGAGAAAATTTAATAATTAATAACTCGGTAAATAACAGTCTCAGCCAAAAGTGGAAAAGGAACTTTTAGCTCAAAAATCCATCCACTTTTATTTCTTTCAAGGTTTACTCATTATTACGGGACACCCTGTATATGTACAAATAAACTTCGGTCAACGGATAGTATTTGAATATCCTGATACTTCGTGCAGCGAATAGTACCTCGATAGCCAAAGGATAGCAGTATGCCAGCAATATGCACGCAGATTGAATCAGCACTTTGCAGCAGATTTCCATTCAGCTGTGTCATCATAGTGAGTGAATTATGTAGGCACAATATGTAAGGAAAACAATAAACACTAAAAATATAGAAATAAATGAAGAATGAAATGACAATAGCACGTTATGTTTCAAATCTGCTACGTTTATTTTAGCAAGTTCTGCTTGATTGATGCAATAATATTTGCATCACGGCATGACATTTATATTCTTTTTTTTCTGCTTTCCTGTCGGCACTAGTTAAAATAACAGATTATGTTTGAATGCTGGCTACATTACTGGCATAATGTGTTATTGCAGACTTTGCAAAATGTTCATTCAGTCTAGGTACAAATAATAGGATAAAAGTGCCTATTATGAGATATCTTTTTTTAGAAGCTTGTAATTTATTAAATATACAATCTTAACTCTTAGTTGTATGTCAAACTTATAGGAAATATATTCAAGTTTTATCGCCAAAAGTTAGCAATCGATAATACTTATACTTTGTTTTATGTGAATTTTTTTGTCAAAAGTGGCGATTTTGCTGATTCAAAAAAGGTTTCTAATACGAGATACAAGGAGTTTCTTTTTTATAAGAATCTTAGCAACAACAGAACAATCGTCATTCCTAACATATTGCTCAATAGTACGCTTTGGGACATTGAATTGTTTAGATGCTTTTGATTATCTTATTTTTTTGTTTTTTACTGCTTTACCAGCCTCTAAGTGATTGTGAGACCACAATTGCCTCTCTTTTGCCTCTATTTGAAAATATGATTACTAAAAACTTACTAATATATCGAATAAAAACTTACTAATATATCGAATAAAGAACTTGACAGCATCTAATATAAAGTATCTCATATTAAGAACGGTTGCATATCTCATATTAGGGAATATAAGATTGTAGAAAGTTTAAGTTTATACTGACAAAGTATGCAATAAATTGACAAAACTACATGATAAATTACTTATAATGCATGTGTACATTTGAGTAAATTGAAATGTGACAGTGAAGCTTATGACATAAAAGTGTTAAATATAGATTTTACAAGTATAATGATTTTTTTTCTTCTCTGCGCGTACGCGACAATTCCTTCGCAGACACCATGTCGTCTTCGGCAGTAAGCGACACTAACAGAAAATTTGATTTTTTTGTATAGGTAATGTGTTTAAAATATGCAGTTATGAATTTGTAGCCGTTTACATGAAATAACTCGCTATCTCATATTAGGCGACCATCTCAGAGGCACTTTTCCCTACTATTTGAGTTATTCAAATATTCGTATTATCCGGATATTTCGATATACTCAGTAGCGTATAAACTAACTTTTCAAGTACTCGGAGGCAGAAATGTGATCACAAAATTAAAAAGATCTATTACAAATACAAAAAGTGATATTTATTGTTCAAGAATTTATACTTGTCATTTACGAGTAAGTGTACTCTAATTCTGATATTATACTATGAAAAATAGAGAAATAACTATTACTTTTTCTTCGTATTAACTTATAAATGCATAAATATCTATATATATACATTAAAATATATTTAAAAGTTTCATAAAATCGTATATAGAATCATGCAAATCTATACACATAACTGTATATTAGTGTGAAATTGTGTGTAGGTACATATGTAAGTAAATGTGAAATTGTGTGTATATTTATTAATCATTATCTGTTTAAAACAACTTTATCAACATCAGTTCGATCATAGCTGAGAGATGTGCGATTGTCGTTCTTTATTTGTTACGTGCGACTTTTGATTATTTCACGATTTTGCCTTCACATTTACAAACTATTAGTTAGTAAATGCAAGAAAAAAAGATCAATACGAGCAAAAATCTACATATTTGTGTTTAAAAAAAGTTTATTTAGATATTTAGGTCAAACTTTTCGATTCAACTTTCTGATCTTCTTCAATGACAATTTACATGTAATTACAAATACACAAAATTTAATCAAGAGGCATGGTAGTGCCTCGCGCCAAGTTCACGCGCAATGAAGTCGCGCGAGAAGGATGCGAGCACTCCATACCTCTATTACGCGAAAATGAATAAATTTGACATTTGTGAAAAAATAAAATATTCATTTCAGTAATGACTGAACCGATTGACTTCTTTTTAATCTCAATCAATTCGGGTTGAAAAAATTGATAAAGTATATGTGAGTTTTTCTTTTCTGTGTCTTCTATTCAAAAATATTTGAAGATAAAGTCTGAATTTGTTGAAATTCACATACAAAAATTTTTCGTCGAATCAAATATATATAGCACATATGTATGTGCAACTTCATAGTTTCCGACAACAGATGGCAATGCGAGCACGGTGACTGTAAGAAAAGAGAAAGAAAAACAAGAACTGTGAGTTAGATAGATAAAGAAAGAAAAAATTAAAAGGCACAATAATATCACGCGCAACGAACTCGCGTAGCTGTCAAAATGATAGTTGTACATCTTGATGTTTTAAATGACTCCGACCTATATAAAATTAAAACAATACATATATGTGTATTTATTCTCTCTCTCTCTCTCTCTCTCTCTCTCACACACACACACACACACACACACACATACACAAAGAGAGAGAGAGAGAGAGTAAGAAAAAACACAAAATTTGTAACTTTTTGTGAAAATTGATTGAGATTTTAGCCAGCGGCACACGATACTTTTTGTTGTGCTGTGGATTGCATATGAAGCATCATGATGATTCGACAATTCTTTGATTTTCAAATAACGATTGGACAATTTTAACGCTTGCAAGCAGTCCAGCAAGCAAAAAACCTTCGTGTACTGCTGACTTAAAAGAAAGTCGATCGATTCAGCAATTATTGAAATATGACAAATCTTAAATTTGTTGAGTCAAACGAACTGTTTGACTCGCGTAATGAGTTACGACTTGAAAAAATATTTAACATAATAATACAGTAGACTCTCGCTATAGGTCCGCTGTGGGAGCAGAAAATTCTCGGAAACGGATCTATAGCAAGAGCCCTCTCCACGATAAGGCACGATGCACGAGACTATTGCATGGTAAAGAGCAGCAGAGTGAAGCCGCCGCTCCCCACGACTCCGCGCGAGCAGACATGGTAAGAGAGTGACTTATGTGTGCGTGAAAGCACGTGTAGAGAGAAAAGCGGATCTATAGCGAGAGTCTACTGTAATATATATTTATGCATATAATATATATGTATATATTAATGTTATTAACATAATTAGAATGTATGCTACAAAAATAGAGTGATATCTCTGCAAACTTACCTTTTTACAAAAAGGTTAAAAAAGGCAACAAGTATACGCGCACGAATACTGTGTACTCTCTTTATTTTATTTTTTCTTATTTTACGGCCCGGAAAGCCGGAGATTCCAGCTTCGACTCTTGGCTGAGGAGTTTTTTTCGCAATATTTTAAAATTAGTTAGGGGGGTATTCGGAGTCTCTCATATATGAGATGCAAATATAGCATCCTATATGTAAATTATGTATTTACATATTTAATATGACATGTATCTGTAATATTGCAAATACGCGTTTAAAATGTACCTACATCATATGTCCATATACATATATTGTAAAGTTTAAAGTAATAAAAATGTTTTTTTCTAAAGATATTTTTAAAATGTTAAAAGTGTTAGCATTTAGAAATTATATTAGTTATATAAAACTTTTTTCTTACTTAAACTTTATATTTTATTTGTTTTCAAAACTAAATAAAATAAAAAGTTTGAAGAAGTATCGACACACATGACAGTATCGACACACATGACAGTATATTTTTTAACCCTTAAATATTATTTTTTGCGAGCACACACTTTTGCTTTTCTACTATCACTTACACATTTTTTTCAAACCGCGAAAGAGCCCACTGGGCCGGTTGAAAACTGTTTGTTTATAATGTTTTAAAGTTAGTAGTGCTTAGTTAATCGATACGTTATTTTTATGATACACATATATTGGCTGCGTTCAGCAGAACTCAGAGCTTTGCGCTTTGCGCTTATTGTCTGTGATTATATTGTTTTTGTAAATTTATTGCAAATATAAAAGTACATATTAATGACAAGCAATAATTGCTAAGTTGAGTTCTGCTGAACACAGTCTTTGTTAAATATGCATTAACTATGTGATACATTCATACATGTACATAATGTGCGCAATATATCTGCTATGTATTACATACATAGTTTGATTTAAATTTTTCAAACCCATTGCGTTAATTACGTATTTAATACATTATATTTGATATGAAATGAAACGCAATGTAAATGCAATATTGTTACGTATCTACGCATACAGCACCGTAGCTTCCAGTAATATTTCAGAAACATTGCAACATTGCAAGTTGCAATGTAATATTGCAGAGATGTTTTAGAGACATACAATATCAATTTTTCGTCGAAATGTTCCAGCAATGTTGTAGAAATATATATTAAATAATAATATTATAAAATTCTCAGGATATTGTTCATAACATGTTTAATTCTACTATATTATCACAAATACTTCTGAAGAAGTATTAACAAACATATATAGGATGGAAAAAAAGTACCGGAACACTTAAATATCTCAGAAAATATAAGTTTTACAGAAAAATGTTTTTTTTTTTTTCAGACAAAAGTAGTATGGTTTAAAAAGATCTATTTACTAGTTGTATTACTGTGACCTTGGATTGCTCCGCCAAGGTCAAGATTACATCGATTTTTTAAAATGGAACTCCCTATTTTTTATTGCAGATTCTTATAGCCCAATTCAAGAGCTTTCCAAAACACTATAATAACGTTTATTTACATTATATACTTTTTGAATTATAAGAGTTTGAGTATCGCCGGTATTAGCATTATCCATTATCCATTAGCATTATTATTCATTCCAAATATTGCTTCATCCAAGAAAACTGGATCTGCGATTTTACGTTCAGACGTATACGTTATCATGGTAGAGGTCAAAATGATTCCTAGAAGTCATTTCAAGGTCAAATAACTCGTTGAGTTATTGACACAAAAAATAGAGATAAAAATAGGGATTCTCATTAAAAAATTTTGAGTTGATCTTCGAATGACCTTGAAAATCGACTCCAAAGTCAAGTTCAAAGGCACCACTCCATAGCCAATTATGACCCCTACAACTTTCATCCGGATCATCCTTCCACGTTGCCACGATGAACAATCTATTACGATATTTTTTGTCAATGAGTTATTTGATCTTAAACTGGCTTCCAGGAATCACTTTGACTTCTACCATGATAACATACGTCTGAACGTAAAGTCGCAGATCCAGTTTTTTTGAATAAAGTAACATTCGGAATGAATAATAATGCTAATGGATAATGGATAATGCTAATATTGGCGATACTCTAATACTCAACTCTTATAATTCAAAAAGTACTTAATGTAAATAAACGTTATTATAGTGTTTTGGAAAGCTCTTGAGTTAGGCTATAAGAATCTGCAATAAAAAATAGGGAG
>QVNW01002065.1:0-39803 GCA_014825475.1 Pseudomyrmex flavicornis
TAATCCGATAAAATTATACATACATTTCAGGTAAATTAAAAGGTCGATTTGAACCAAAATTTTCCCGTCCTTTAAAGGTTAATAAAAATCGCTGGCCATTACGGTGTACGTCGAGCAATGCAATGAGAAGAAGTTCGCGGTTGTAAACGCGCCCCGCCCGCGACGTATAATGGCTTGTGTTTTAGCGATATATCGACGCGATGTATTTACGGTATTTTGTAGGAATATTTTGTTTTGCTCGATCGCGTATAATCGGATTTTAAGCGAGAGAGGAACCGCTTCCGTTTGCGACGATGACGAGAACGACGACAACGACAACGGTCGTCGTTCTTTCGATCGGTTTCCATTGTTTCATTCCGGAGAGACGGAATCGAAAGACTCCGGTGAAACTTAAATATTGGGTGCTAATGGCTTTAATTGATTTTAATCAGAGCTCAGCTGCCGAGCTGTATCGTTCTATCAGAAGTTTCACCGTATCCAATATCTTTTTTTTTTTTTTTTTTTTTTTTTTTTAAACTTCGTCGCGGGAAGAAAAGTTGCCGTTTGCCTCTTCCTCCTTTGAGAACTAAAATAGGACGATCCTGCAGGATATCTATTATCTTTAACGCTCCGCGCGACATTTGTTTCCATCTTTTTTTTTCTTTTCTCCCCTCCTTTCCCCTCTACTCGATGGGGAATCGGCACGCCTGTATATATTTCCAGTGCAAAAGTACTCCGACTTAAGTGGGCTAATTAACTTTACTCGCGGAAGATCCTTTTCTATTTAACGTTTGACGAAAGTTGAACTTCGGCCACATTTAATTGAGTTTTATTCCGCGTCCTTTGCCTCGCGCAGAGAGAGAGAGAGAGAGAGAGCTCGCCACAGGCATGAGTCCTTTCCCTCGCTCTTCGTTCTCGCCGATCCCGTCCGCAGGAATTTTCCGCGTTGCTCCTCGGCAGTTAAGCGTGCTTCTTTTTTTTTTTTTTTTTTCCGTTGGAACTTCGGATATCTTTATCAACGCTCAATTTTTACTTCGTTCCATCGACGAAGATTCCTCGCGAGATTCCGCGTGTTTCCGGCGACAGTTGCGAATAAGGGAGGAAAAAGAATAGACGCGTAGCGGCGGCGGCGGCGGCGGCGGCGATGATAGCGGCGTTCAAGACTCCGTCCTTAAGTGACCCAACTAATTTTACCGGGAACATCTACTCCGGGCACGATGCACTGCGAAAGTCGGACTCGGAACTTAATCGAGTTTGGTCCTACGCCCGCTGATGACTATGGGTTTTACTCTTTCTCTCTCTCTCTCTCTTCTTCCGTGTCTTCTCTGTCTCTCTCTCTCTCTCTCTATCGGCGACATTGGTATCCCGCGCGTTTTCCACCGGGATTTTGTTCAGTTATCGATCCCTGCTACCCTCTCATACTCCACCCCCGTCTCTCACAGCGCGCCCCTCAGACAACACTGCCTGCTTGCCTGCCTGCCGGCACTTTTCCGTTGCCGCCGCCGCCGATGTTAAACGCGCGCGAAATCGACTCGGACGAAGTCACTCCCGCGGGACGATTTTGTGAAAGTATGTATGTATATAAGTATATATGTATTGTATATATATATATATGCATATATTTTGGCTCCAAAGCCGAATCTTCCTCATAAGTTTTTACGCTTCTTCTCGCGAAAACTGTCGCATTGCCGTTCCACCTTTTCGCACTTACCCGCGATGAACGGGTCTTCTTCGCAAATCTCTTCGCCGATCACTTTTGCGTGCTGCGCCGCTATCTCAGGAAAGAGATACGTAGGTGCCAGCGACGGCGGGATTTGAAATCGATATCTCCCCCGGTTAAGAGACCGCCCCCCCCCCGCGTAATCCGAGAAAAAATGTTATTTTTGTTGTTGTTGATATTTTTTCTCTCTTTTTTCTCTCCGTCGCGGTATCAAATGTCGATTGATATTAATGAAGTCTGAAATTAAATTTTATGTGTGTGTACGAGTTATAAATTTTCAGGGTCGCAAATTAAATTGCACTCAAACATCGTTAGTCAAGCGTTAGCCGTTAATTGTGGATTAAATTCTCTCGGGGAGAAAATTATGCGAGGAAGGATTTTCTTCTGGCGCGACATACGTCTTTCCGTAAGACACCTATGAGAATACGCTCTGTTCCTAAATGGAAACACGACGACTAGGCGTTTCTCGCGCGGAGAAACGCGCACTAAAAACGACGGAGGTGGATACAAGCTTGCGCTTCTTGCTCGCGCGTAAGATACTCCCAGTGACACGCTGATCCACTGAGATGTAACAACTTTATGAAACAGGGAGTTTCATAAAGCGAATCGCATTTATAGACGAGTGCCGCTTGTGCTGCGACGTCCCGACGCGATGCATTCAATCTCCGTTTCTTCATCTTCATTAGCACGCTGTCTGTACAAGCGTTGCTCGCGCAACGAACGAGGGTGCCCTCATTGAAACACCCTTTTGACTAACCCTTTGTAGCTCGCGCAAAGAGCTTGCAGTGGTTTAATTATTCGGGAGGCTTCTCCTCGAGCATCCAATATTTAACAATATCGAAATTAAAACTATTTCGGTAATATAATTCGCGCGCGTGTAAATACAATTTTCATAATGTTGTAACAAATCGAACTATATATACATATATATGTAACATATCGATTAAATAATTCAGTGCGAAATTGAAACGTTAAAGTAAAAAGCAATTTTGCACGCGTGTTAAATATTTGTACATTTTACATCTCAAATATCGATTTTCCACCAATTAATACTAGATAAACCCTCCGCCTCCTTCCCTCCCTTCCCGATTCGCGTATTATATCCGTAAAAATAGCAGATGCCAATTACACGCAGGCAGGTGCTGCGGATGCAATTATGTGAGCCGGTGCTGACCATTTAAATCGCAGTTGTATAACTGCGAGCGAAATGCGTGCGGACGTTACGATTGACGACGATATTGCGGCTGTGCGCGCGCGTCTCTCTCTTTTATGAGTCTCGTTTCTCCCGTCGTTACAGCCACTTATTACTTATCACTGCTCGCATCATGTACTCTATTATATTTTATTTCGTGCAAACGCGAGTGTCGTGCGAACTACGTGTGAAATGTTTGCAGTTTTTGCGTAAAAAACATTTCTTCAAATTGATATATCGCAAATACGCACGTTTCACACACACACACACACATATAGTTTTGCGCGTGAATTCGTAGGTTATTTTTTTTTATAAGAGATTAGTTTTAGAAGAGTCGTTGTGTTTTTCGGATCGCACCGTAAAATTGATGCACAGTGTTTTTTCAGAACGTCGGCAATAATGTTCGCGACTGCGAGGATGGCGGATCCTCGATTTTTAATATTTCACTAGCGGTATTCTCCCCCCGTTCGTTATTCTTTCGCGTTGGCTAACTCGTGTTCCGAGCGAATGAAACAACATACGGTCGAATAACTCCATTTGCTCTCGCGGAGGTTATACTAATTGCGAAATAAACGGACGCTATGAATATTACGCCATGAAAATTCATGTGAGGACTTAAAACGCGCGTTATTCTTTATCTTGTATCTTATATAATGTGACTTTATGTGTATAAAACAACCGTGTACAACATATCGCGTTACTCCGCTTTTTCCGCATTTAAGAGTTTGAAAATCAAGTTGATTACGCCAGCTGGTTTATAATTATTTAGTCTCAGTTTGCGAAACGTTTTTATCGTAACGAAGAAAAAAAGAGAAAGAAATTGTAATCTGACATATGAGAGAATATTGTTGTTTTCGTTATAAAGGAAGATGATACGCGCAAATACGAAATTTTTTGTCCTTGAAATCTTCTGAAAATTTTGCGCTACGAATGTATAATAAATACGTTCATCGCGCGTGTTTTTCAACGAAATGACGAATTAAAGAAGCGAAAACGCTCCGGACGCACGTATATACGTTCGCCGAGTTCATTCTGCATACACGCACAACCACGCGAAATTGCGTGTACACGTCGCGGACACCCGGTGAATTCCCTCGTGTAGGCATGTCCAATCATTGGTGTAGGAATTAGAGTCTCGATGCACACATACCTATACTCCCTTCTCTCCCCCTTTTCTCCCCCCCTGTCGTGGTATCCATCCACCTCTCCCCCCCGACACTCCTCCTCCCGCCCTGCACTTGGCTCGGCAAATTAATGAACAATGTCAACGTCGGCGGCATCGCTACGCGCCGCGCATACGGGATACGTTCATAAAATTCGCTGACGAATCAGTCGCATTTGGATAATTTTGTTATCCCGCCGCTGCGCGGGGACTTTCTGCGTGATGAGACCTTATTTGGGCGGAGTGAGATTCCCCGGGGGAACCGGCGCGTGCGTTTACGCGAAATCAAATCGTAATCGGATTTCTTCTCGTCCACTCGTTCGCGGCAAGGGTTTCCTTTCGCGGTTTTCGAGTTTTCGAGAAATATCGCGGTCTATGAAAGCCAATTTGTTTGGTGCGCGGATGAGATTTTACTGCGAGTGAAGTTCCGTCGTTGCGACAAAATTCACAGGAAAAGCTTTGCTTAACCGACGATTCAGTGAGAGTCTCTCTCTCTCTCTCTCTCTCTTTCTTTCTTTTTCATTTCTCGCAATGTCAACAAACTCGATATCTAATTAAGCGTAGATATCAAGTATAATTTTTCACAAGTTTCTTCCTGGTGTAATTAAAAAAAATATAACAATAAAATATATTAAAAACTGCGCTATCCTTGGAAATTATTCAGAAATAAGATGAAATTTGTATAAAAAGTCTTTGCTTTTCTTGATATTTGCGCAAATATATTCTTATCTCGAATTAAATATTTTCGGAAGCGTATTCAACGGAAACGTTTCGAAAATGGCGCAAATAAACTACGAGCGTCGTGAGTGACTCAAGTGTCCCTAATCGACCCAAATAACGATTTCTCTTTTTCTCGTTTCAGATTAGCGCCGCGCTGCGGCGGCTATATCGGCAAGATACTGACGACGACGACGACGACGACGACGCCGACGTGGAAGACGACAACAGCAGCGTCGGCGGGGTTAGTGGGGTTGAAAATCGGCGCTTGCCCGGTGTCACCCTCTCTTTGGCTCTTGCCCCTCGATCGCTCATTCGTGCTCCCCTCCTAGAAATCTACTGCCCCTATCTCTCTTTCTGTTCGTATACCGTCTGCGGAGTTTCACCGCCATATCCACGTGCGTGCACTTCCGTGCGTACTCGGATGCACGCGTAATCACTCATACAGATACGGTTCCGGGGTTAGGAGAGAGAAAGAGAAAGGTCCGCGTTAATACGGACGCGCGTGGTGCGCATGCGAGAGCCGCGCGGTGGGGAGCACGGCGCTTGATTGGGAGCGCGCCGCCTGGTGGGGAGCGCGTGTCACCTGTCGACATCAGTGTGACGGTGACCGTTCGCGAGTACGGATGAGTGACGTGTGCGCGCGTACTTAGTTGTTTCGCACAAAGGCATACGGTGCTACGTTGAACGCCGCTCGCGCGTGGACGCTTGGAAGCGTGAGCGCGAGTGTTACAGTCGCTGCAACTCTCACATTCGCATATCTCTCTCTCTCTCTCTCTCTTTTTCTCTCTTCTCTTTCTCGTGCACGGGCGCGCGTCCGAAAAAACGCGCGCCGTTCGTTACTTGGACGTGAATGTGTCGTTTGGCCGCCGCTGCGGGGCGGCTGATCGTCGTCGAGAAAACATGCGTGCGTCGAGGTGGACGACCGTCGTGGATGCAACGACCGCACCGTGGAATGACGAGGTCGCGCTGCACGTGACTGCCGCGGCGCAGCTCCCGGCGCAGTGAGTGTCGAGAGAAAGCAAACCGCGCGCGCTTTCCGCATATATTCGAGATATATAGGTTAATTCGCGACACCGCGGGCGTGTCGTTTTGTCGAGTGTGCTCCATTCCGTACCGCGGAGCGCAGTGTGTGATATAATATAGCGCCACAACACGCGTGGAGATATCCTCTATTTCCGGAGTTAGTTTCGTTCGTTGGTTTTTTGTTTGCGGAGTGCCGAAGAGAAGTTTATCGGGTGGTTCGGGGTGCCCGACCGGTGGAGACTGTGAACCCTGGCACATAATTATTACGAGCACCGCTGCGACACCATCGCGAGGAGATGAGGCGCTCCAGCCTCCGTGTCGCTCCCGGGATGCAACCGTTGCTGTCCTGCTTGTGCGTCGTCGCGACGATCACCATCGCCCTGGCTGCATGGCAGGAGAACATCAGGCCGAAGATGTTCGTCCAGCTAGGTGAGTGTTGATCACATTTGTTTTACCAGCGTGCGTGCACTGTCAAGTGCGTAGTACATATACGTTCTCGTTATCCTCTTGTGATACGAAAAACACTGTGTGTATGTGCGGTCCACAAAAACATTTGATATTTTTACGTGAGTGTGCGGCTCTCGATCGTAAGCAAGGTCGCTTTAGTTCGTTAATATTGCGTGGGTATTCACTTTTTCGACGACCGTTCGCGAACGATAGTCCAGATGTTTCGTGACGCGACACATCGTGCGCGAGTTTCAGATAATCGGATGATCGGAATTCCAAAAATTAATAATTGTTAAAGGAATACACGATTGAATCCGCTGGTGAATAATAAATTTCGATCGAGGAAGAAAGTGAAAAGAATAATTAACCGCTTACGTCGGTTCCCGTCGGGAAACCGACAGTATCAAATTTAAATGTAATACTTTATCCATTCAAATAACATTAACACCCGTAACTCCGATTTTGGTCGACTTTTCGTTCAGGCCCGTGAGCATACAAGATAAACACAAAGCTCAGCGTCGGTTCGCGGAACGGGAAGTTCCGCGAAATAGAAAGTTCAGCGCCGATTCCCGGGATCATCGTGGCACTTAACGTGTCAAGAAGAAAAACGGCAACGATCGATATCATATATAAAAAGGATTAATAATATATTTTTATTTATTTCGCTTCTTCGTTCTTTTGTACGTTTTAACAAGATCTTTGACGGTTTTAACTATTGTGTTCCGTGCATCAATATTGAGCGGACGTGTCATAGATTGAGTAGTAACTACCACACCGCAACGGTTAAAGACTCTTCCGCGAAGTTGGCAGCAATATTCTCGGAACCCCCGTGAGGAGTTCGCCTTACCAGGTTACGTGGTGACAGCGCGCGAGGGGGAGGGGGTTGCGCACAAGCTAGGTGCGGGGTCATGCACCTTACTCCCTACTCGGATTCTCCCTCGTCAACGAGAAAGGGTTGTTCCGTTGCGAGTTGGTGACTGTGAACCTTTAATCAGGACGCACAACTGGAGTATACATATATATGTATTTCCGGGGTATTTTCCTAATGTGGTTGTTTTTTTTTTTTTTTTTTTTTTTAATTATTAAAGCGCCGGTGATGCAACGCAGCGATTTCTCATTGGCTCTGCTGGCTCTTGTGGCTCCATTCTATTTCGCTAACAACTCATTCATCATGTCACAAACACGAAAGCTTTTAGAACAACGCCGAGTGAGACTGCAGAAATTTCAATGCGCGCTCATATCGTGCGCGCGCGCGCGTTATGCGGAAAACTTTTGTTTTATTCAAATTTCTTAGGTAATTCAGAATATCTACCGACAAATCCATTGCCGGTTACTTCCGCACGTTGTTTACATTGCTCACGGGAACAACTTTTTTTTGTTTTTTATAAATGTAGTCGCGGTGTTTCTACAACTGCGCCCCCCCCCCCCCAAAAAAACGAATGTTTTTACATAGAATACATGAATATTGAATATTTAAATACTCGACGGGTTTTGTAAAATAAAATTATTAGTGCGGCAAAAAACAAGTAAAAAAAATTTTTTTTTTCCAGAATTCACTCGAGTTCGATGTTGCGCGTACGTACTGCTTCACTTGGCGTGAATTCGATATGTCGAGTATATGTGTATAGCTCGTGTGTCAGTGATCGGCAATATGTTTCGACGTACTTACACACGAGAACCGCAGGCTTGATTTTTTTTTTTTTTTTTTTCTAAATTTAGATACACACCAGAGTAGAATAATAAGCTGGAAATCAACACTTTTTTTTTTTTTCATTCAATGAACTATAGTTCATCTAAACGCGCGCGATTGCATAGACAGAATTATTGTTTCCACTTACGTGGATCTCTCTATACATAGATCTTCAATATTACATGTGTTACATATATACTCGCAAAGATTCGATATAGTTCTCAAGTTTGCACGTAGCTACGTTAAAAATAGCGTTACTCTTATTTCCCGTCAGGATTGCGTTGACGCTTTTATTAAGTTTCGCGCGATATGCTGGTTCGGAACACGAGATATCGCGAGAG
Source organism: Pseudomyrmex flavicornis (assembly GCA_014825475.1). NCBI lineage: Eukaryota > Metazoa > Arthropoda > Insecta > Hymenoptera > Formicidae > Pseudomyrmex > Pseudomyrmex flavicornis. The sequence goes on from QVNW01002065.1 coordinate 8,275, forward strand.
AGAGCGAGAGAGAAAGAGAGATAGACTTATTAACTTCGCAGTTTCGCGGGAACACACCCGTGGAAGATAAACGATTTAGCAATGTTAGTTCGCGTTATGCTTTATATAAAACTTTCTCTTTTTTTTTTATCCGTTTTACTGCTGAAATTACAACGTTTCGACACGAGATTGCGCGCGCACGGTTAAAACGTTAGGAGGGCGGCTCGGTCTTTCGTTAAACCTCCCGCGCAACATTGTGTTCTTAAGAGGCCCTTTGATCGTCGGTAACGAGGTGTCCCTACGGGATCGTTTTCTTCTCGCAAGTCTTTCGGAACGCGCTCGTTTGTTATACTCGTCTCGCGTTACCCTTCGCGCGCATAACTAATTCGAACGGACACGACGTCGACGGTAAATTGGTGTGCGCGCGCGCGCGCGCGAAGTGGATCCGCAAAAAGAGCGTGGGATGAAATGGAGGGACGCGAGAAAGAGAGGAGATGCAAGGAGAAAGAGAGAGAGAGAGAAGGAGAGCGCGGTGTGTAAAGTGTCCTACATCCAAGGCACTCGACCTTAACGGTGCTCCGCATGTTTCGTACGTACCGCGTAGAAGCGACGCCCCAACATCCATCACTCTTTCCGCGACGGAACGATATCTCGACGGGGGGAAAGGAGCGAAATAAATTGCTCCGAAGTGGCTGCGCCGCTTTATGGCGCGGGCACATGCTGCTCCGCACACCTCCCCCTTCCCTCGGAGTATGTACTCCCTGACATTATACCGCGCGAGCGCGAATGGGCCGGCGAACGGTTTGAGTGATAGTCGCGCGTGAACTCAAATGTTTGAAACTCTCCATTTCTTTCTCTCTTTCTTTCTCTCCCCCTCCTCTCTCTCTCTCTCTCTCTCGATTTCTCGTTGATGCACATTTCTCGCGAATGTGCATTTAGGATGCGCCATTAGTAGAATCTCCCCTCACATAAATTAGCGTTTTCTTCTTAATAAAAATCTGATTCGCGCGTTTTCCTTTTGAACGAATTTTTGAGTGCGAAGTGTGTAAAAGTACGCGGTGCGCTTTTTAAAAGAGATTGACCTGAATTCGCATTAAAAGACACATTCGTGCTTATTTTTAAGAAATAAATGTAAATTTTTCGAGTCGCGTCGCAATGAGAAATGCGGACGTGCAAATGGAATTTTATTCACGGCATCACTCAATATAACGATAGCAAAATTTTCAACTCAACTTTCGACGACAATCGATGGGAACTTCGTACCCGGATGGCCGAAGTTTGGAAACCTGCATATCTATATCTCGTGTGTGTGTGTGTGTGTGTGTGTGTGTTTTGAGCCTCTCCCTCTCCTACCTCCCTTCCAAGACAAACATTTTCCTTTCCAAAATGTTTGGAATACGCGAGCAGTGACTTCGCGACACATCGAATGTGTTGTTAATGGATCTTTATACGCGTTAAATTTTGTAACTCGTTTTGCGTTGCGCGGGTAGTCGTGTGTGTAACGTACACATTTCACTTTATAATTTGCGCCGTGAAGTTTCAAAAAGTAAACTCTCTCTCTACGGCCTTGTACATCTCTCTCTCTCTCTCTCTCTCTCTCTCTTTCCGGAAGCAAGTAACAAGTCGGATTTCGGCAATCCGAAACGTAAACGGCACGTTTTCGGAAAGTTGCGGGAGTGCAAGACGTGCGAGTCTCTTCGGGGTGCGTATAATGCGCGCATTATTCAATGTGGAGTAACCGTTGTAGCGCGCAACGACGGGGAAGGGATGGGGGAGGAGGAATGATGTTTTTCTTCGAGATTACGTGGCGCGAATTAGTTATCATTCTCAACATCACCGCGGTCTCTCCGCGTCTAACAGCGCAGCGCGGTGCGCTTGGGGCAAGTTAACGCACGTTTCATTCCGAATGTACCGCGCGAAATGTGGATTAATCGTCGGAATTAAGAACCGCGCTTTACCGCTGTAATTACTTGAACCGCGGGAACAGATGGCCATTAGTCTGAGGTTCCACGAATTATGTTCGCTCGTTGATCACGTTTTTGGTGCAGGCCGCACTGCTCGAAACGCGCGTTACTTTACTTCACTCCTCCACCTCTCTCTCTTTCGACGCGCACACACAACTCCGTTTTGTCCACTTTAGCAATTTATTTTGTAACGTGTCTTATTTATATATCGCGCGCTTACTGTGAAGTAACCATAGAGCTTATAGATATGAAGTAGGAATAGCAGCGAAAAGCTGTGTGCGAGCAAGATCTGAGAGACAGAAGATATACTTCTGTCCTACTCAGTGACTGTTTTTCTCTCTGCGCAACGAACAACGCTTCGCCAATCGAAATGTTTTTATCAAGTTTGAATTTGATAAAAACTTTTTATCAAGAGAAAAACAGTCACTGAGCAGGACAGAAATATATCTTCTGTCTCTCAGATCTTGCTCGCACTTCCGACTCATTGCTTGAATAGATTATTCTCACTTCATATCTATAAGCTCTATGGAAGTAACGCAATTGACGTTTAAACGTACGTGTGTTTTTAATTTCGATAATGCAAAACTTGTTCTTTTCCCCGCCGTTTGGTCGAGAATCTTCTTCACGATATTTTATCACGCATCCGAATATTCTCGATTCTGCGTGTAAGAGAATGGCGGAGTACGTAAGATGTACATAAGATGTGAAAAAAAGAAAAACTATTTTTCTTTCTCCGTTTGCATCTGATCGCGAGCTTATTTTAGACGCATATAAAATAACACAAACAGTTGCAATTTTCAGAATCAAAAGTGGTAGCTGCAGAGAAGAGTATATCTTTCAAGTTTCTTTTTTTTTTTTTTTTTGAAATCTTTTTTTGCTTTTTGCTGTGTATCGATGGGTTTATGTAAATATTATCTCCGTTATAGCCGCGCATACACCGTTACAGCCGCCGTATATACGTTTCAAAACTTTATCCTTTCGCGATACGAACCGTGAACCGTTTCGCTCGCTCTCTCTCTTTCTATCTTATATCGCGATTCGACATCGCGCGAGCTCATTACGTCGTGACGGATTTCGTTCGGCGATGCGTACATCCCGAACGACATTTCTCGTTACACACGTGTGTGCGCGTCCGAGGTATAGAGAGTGGCGTCGTCGTGTGTTGGTCGCGACGTGTCGGCGGTATCGGCTATTGAAATTACGCGAAGCACGTGTCATTAATGCACCGCGCGCGCGCGCGCGCTATATATATATATATCGCCGCGGAGCGCGCGCGACGTTAGCGCGAGATATCGTTTTGCTCGCTGTGCCAGAATTTCTGCTAATTTCACAACGGGCAAAACCACCCCGCGAAACCGAAACTGTAATCAACGGTGAATGGGTATATTGCCATTATATGGATACCGTCGCGAAGCCCCGCGACAACGCAGCACATTTTCTGACGGGAGGTGGAGCGAGAGGAGAAGAGGGGTATTTATTATACACGGCGAGAGAGAGAGAGAGAGAGAGAGAGAGAGAGAGAGAGAGACCCGGTCGCGCGGTCGATTCGCCCGCCACGTTTTTATCAGTTGTGACGTTTAAAGAGATACCCCCGCGATATAACCGGTTAACCAATTACGCATCGATTAAATCCCCTTTATGATCCTTGCGCTTTAGCGGGCGCAATGTTCTCGCGTTAATGCACGGTTGTCCGATACGATCGCTAAATATTTACGTGACGCGCAGTCGTAATTTCCTATTGACAGGCGGCAAATCGACGAGCCGCCCGATAATGATATGATGGAGACTGCATTATACGGATCAATACGTTATGGTTTGATTCTCGGGCGAATGTCATTCATAATGAACACACCGTCGGCTCTTGCAAACGCGAAAATCACTGGCGCGATTATTGTACGTACGTAATACGCGACGGGTATTAACTTTCTCTTTGCGGTCTCTCTCTTTTTTTTTTTCTTTTTTTTTTATCTCCGTATATTTAGCTTCGGCCACGCTACGTTATACCTATTTGATCAATTTGTGCGTTTTTTTTCGCGTGTTCTTACAATTACGCACGAACAAACGAACGCAGTAACGAGTCTAACTGGATAAAATTACGCTCGATTAATTGCTTTGGCAATTACGTCACTGTATTGCGTCCGGTATCAACCGAACATTTTCCACGGTGCGTTTATTGTACTACGCGAATAATGCTTGTTTCTATCAGCCATGACGTTCACAGGGGTAATAACCAGTTAGCCAATTGCGCGCTAATGAAATCCTCTTTATGATTATTCCGTCCCGTCTATTGTCCAGACATCATTATCGAACCGCCGATTCAGTCCTTCGGGAAGCACTTGCGGGTTGATGCTTTCAATATTTTTTTTATATCTATTTTTTTTTTTTTTTTTACACGGTATCTTTGCAGAGAAGTACTTGTTGCATTTTTTTTTGTGCTATTGTTCGCGATTGATTGAAGTTGCAACATTTGGACGTTGCGCATCGGTTGCCGCGGATCCGGAAACGCATGCGTGTTCATCGCCGAATCACGCCGTTAAAACGTAAAAATATCTGCGATTTTTTTTCCCTTTCATTCGCTGTAAATCAAACCGTTTCCGCTCTCCTACACACGAGCTTTCGGAGAAAGAGAGAGAGAGAGAGAGAGATCATTGCGCGAGTTTTTGAAAATCGAAATCGTACGCCCCGCGGCGCGCAGAGCGTCCGTTCCCCGAAAAGCAGCGACCCCGACGCGCCGGGTGTATTACGGGATAAAGGGAGATCACTGGACCGGAACCCGCGCGCGCTCGGAGCAAGCACCCCTTTTAGCATTCCGAAAGTCGGCGCCGATCGATAACGCGGCGAGACATCGGCACTCGAATTTGTCGTAAATTTCCGCGGAGCAGACTTGGCAATCGCACAACAATTTTTTTAAATGGTCGTGTCGGAAATACGCGACTTGCCAATGCGAAGTTGCCGCCGCCGTTGCCTCGCTCGCTCTTTCTCTTTCTCTCTCTCTCTCTCTCTCTCTCTCTCTCTCTCTCGGATGAGATTTATGCGTGCGCGGAGTGTCAACGACACGCGAAATTTTGCCGGAAAGAAGGATGTGACGCAATAATAAATCGCTATGAATAATAATAAAGGTAACATGTATCGCGTGTCAAGTGCGCGACAACGTACGTTCGAAATATTCGATAGATGTTGTATTATATAAATATACATATACACGCGCGCGCGCACACACAATTATTTATACGCGAATAGATATTCGCGTTTATATGCCGTGCGCGCGGATTTATGCGCACAACAATCCTGTCACAAATTTACATGTACGCCGGCGTGCTCCAATTTCGTCAATTATACACGAGTGGGATCAAAAAAACCTACAAGAACCGTAATCTCGCTCCTGTCGTGTAATTAAATTCGACCGACAAATTAGCCACTACTTGGCTCTTGCGCTTCTCTCTCTCTCTCTCTTTCGCGCGCGATGATGATATATCGAATGCGCGTTCACGTGAATCGTCATTAAAAGACACTCGAGCAGCGCGGCTTGGCGCGGCGCGGCTGATAACAGCGCGCCCGTTACGAGTTCATTACTACATCGTGAGTTCGGAGCCGTGAGTGCCGGATCGGAGTATGGACTATGGCGGGCAGTTAATCTATATTACCGTAACTTTATCTGGTAACGAGGAATACCGCAACGGACCAATCACAGCGGCGGTTCCCCTTTGCGGTGCTCCTCTCTCCCCTTTCCCTGATCCGCGTCGGCCGACGAGGAGAGGATACATTATGATTAGTTTCAGCGTGCTGTGTGTATGTGTGTGTGTATGCGCCGCGGCACGTATAACCTGACCTCGGCCTAACCGTCGACTAAAATTACTGGGAATCGTGTCAATTGACTCGGAGCGCGAAATGGGAGCGTGTGTAGACGCGGGAGGATAGCTGTGTGGCAGAAAGAGAGAGAGAGAGAGAGAGAACGACGGATCCTCGAGAGAAAGAGAGGGTTGGACCCGGGAGTTTGCTCCGCAAGAGTGACGATAAAATTTACGTCGCGTAAGAAAAAGACCATTTGTTAGAGGACAGTGTAACGGCCGCGTGCGTCCGTTACGTCGTGTCGGAAAAAAGAGAAACTTTTTCGACGAGCTTCCTCGGGGGATAACTGATCGCTGTACTGTCCCCCGGTGTCGTTGACCTCGGCAAACAAGTAGATCGATGGGACGGCGCCACACTTGCTAAAGTTGTCGTTAAACATCGATAGGGTTTGTTGCGCTAATGATACATTTTCATCGTCGTCTTTCGCGTCGCGAGGATGTTATAATTGTACATATATATATAGCACAATTGGCGAACAGTTGAAAATTCTTAATCACGTGGCAAGAAGCTCTCGCCTCCTATTTCGACCGGATCTGTTAAAATATTTGCTCGACACTATTTCAAGTACAAAGTATCGGTTAATTATTTCCCAATATATTTTCCGACAAAGATATTGTCTGTAAATACGCGTAAATATTTATTATACAATTTACGAATATCGGATTTGTTTTTTTTTCTTTTTTTTTTTTTGTACGCGAGCGCTATTTCTCGCAATCGTCGTGGCAGTGATCCGTAAAATTCGAAAGAAGCAGGGGAACGACCAACTGATTACGATGTAAATTACCAACAGGCGGTCGATGAACACCATGGGTCTGGAAATGATTGATTCGACGCGCGAAAGAGACGGGGGGGAGAGGGGAGGGGCGGCGCTCCCTTTTAAAGATCTCTCTCTTTGAGGATCGCTCGCGTGTACATACCGCTCCCGGCATTTTTTTTTCTTCTGTACACTTGAAGTGCGCACTCCATGGTGGAATAAGTAGCGTGCCACCGTCGCTGAGGGGTTCATAAATCTTTTGTCGAGAAGATCCCCTCCGCTCGGTTGCCCGATCCAGGAAAGCAAAAGGTCAAAAGCGTCGGTGGTTGTCGGGAAGCGGCAGCCTGAGTGCTTCCTTCGTCAGGGCATTGTTGAAAAGTGTCCTCTCTTTGCCGTGGGTGTCGACTCGACAGTACCGGACAGAAATTGTTGTATAAATCGGCGTTCGTAAAAAATAAAGTAAAAAAATGTCGGGAGAATCCCTCAACAGGGATCTTTTGTCGATCGAAAGTATCGAATTTATCGCTCGAGTGTGTACGCAGATGTGTGGTGTGTTTCTTTCTCGATTTTAAAAATTATATCACTCAGATTTTCAACGTCCGTTCTCTCGGGTAACGCGACGGCGATTACGCCGCGCTTTCATCAAGTTTTCATCATCGATCTAAATCCACCTTTGAAATTTGACGCGCGCGTTCTCTCTAAATAGATTAATACAGTGCATACGTACGCGCAGTCTGGCAACTTCCTCCTCTTTTTTTCACCGAGAATGAGAACGCAAACCGCCCCGTGTCTATCCAAGGCAGACGACGACGACGACGACGGTTCACGTGTCCTTAACCTACAGATTAAAATACCACGCGTCAGAGTGAAACGAGAGAGACAGAAGCGCGTGTATCACACGGCATAGACACGGGAAAAGTAAGAAGAGCGAGACGGACTATACAACTCGCTTTCTCTCGCTCTCTTCTCGGTTCGCCGAGATATAAAGCCGTTAGCCACACGGCGCGCGCGAGAGGATCGTTTATTTTCCTTCTCGGGCGCATCTTCCGCGTCATTGGATCGAATGATGAAATTAAACGGCGTCGCAACTCGTCCGATGATCTCTCTCTCCGACAAAGTTAACTGACCTCGCGCGCGGTTTTCCTCCCCGCGCGTTCGTTCTTCCATTGTTCGCCTTTCTCGTTCGTTCGACCGTCGTCGTCGGCGAACGAACCCTCTCTTTGTTCGAGAGAGGAACCTACTACACACCCGTCGTCGTCCTCCGTTTCGTCGCTCGCGTGGCGGTCCGATCTTTTCTTCCTCGATTTGGCCGGCGCAGAAATTGGTTTATCGCCGGGCAAAGTATGAATAATTCAAGCTGACCGATTCGCAGTCCAATCAATTTGGGACGGAAAGCAAAGTGGGTGGGTGGCTGGCTGGCTTGTTCAGGGGTGTGGAAGGGTCGATCGGGCTACGATGGGGTCGAACGAAAAGCGACATTAGCGAAGCCGTTGAGTTTAATGTGCACGACGAGAGGAGAGTAGTCGTGGCTAGGGTGGTCGTGTCGCTGCCGAGCCTAACTCCGATGCCGCTGGAATGGGAAATGCTTTTCGGAGAAAAGAGATGGAAAGAGAGAGAGAGAGAGAGAGGCAGACGGAAACTCGCTGTGTCACTCGTGAGAAATTCACGCGGCGAACGTCGAAGTTGCGCGCGACGTCGAGTTTAAACGTTAAATATTTCCAAGCCTACTACGCGACGGTAACGTTTGTTATTTATAATAAAACGAGTTCGTTGCGCGTCGTTTTTATTAATTAATTTTATTAAATTTGTTTTTTTTTTTTAATTGTTTTGTAAACACGCGCGTAAAAGTTAAGACAGATATTCGCGCGAGACTCGTTCGCTAAATGTTTTGGATATGCGTCTCCGCATGACCGCAATGTGTACTATGTGTAATATGTATGTACACACGTGCATGCACACGGTGCAAAACGCGATGTGGAGAAAATGCACGAACGTGGAGAAATTTTGGAAGAAGGAAAACGGTTGCGCGCTGCAACCGTAAACACGACGCTTGTTTATAAAGATAATTTTTTAGAGAATAGCTGCTGCCGTTGTTGCCGTTGGAGCGTCGTTGTTGTTGTTTTAGAACGCTGCTAAACCAACGGCTGCTTGTGACGTAGACAACGAATTAATGAAATTAAATCTCGTGGGAAATACACGCAGCATTTCAAACTGCGAAAATCATCGATAATACTGTAAATATAATACCGCAAATGGAAGAAAAACAAATTAATGTATCGGATAGATATGTGATGTGGAGAGATTTAACTTTTTTATCGTCTGTGTCGATCTCGTATCAGTGGAGTTTACTGTAATATCGAAAAAAAACAAAAAAAAACACGACGCGCTGGGAAATTTCGTTAGACGGAATTGTATTTCGCTCGACTGTACGTCGCGTCGGATGCACGGAAGGAGCCGTGAAATCGAAATCGCGGCAGTCGCCCGGAGTTCTCCGACGAATTACGATCGTGGAAAGCTGTCGCGAGCACTTAGTTATACCTATGCTCCGTTTCAAGTCCAAACAATTCCGCCCCGGCGTGTCTGCGATCGTAAGATTCTAAGGAGCAAGGGGAAGGGGAAACCGGAGCGCCCCAATGTCGGAGCAGGCAAATGTCGGTGCCTAACTAAAGCAATGTATAATTAATTTAGCGCGATAGCGAATTACAATGGCTGAAAGACGAAAGCGAGGGAGAAACGGGAAGCAATCCCCCCTCCTCTCACTCCCGGTGTAAGAGAGGAAAGGGAGGGATAAGAAGGAAATGATCGCGGGGATCTGCGGCGGGAGAAGAGTGTGCGCAAGGAGGGAACGCGCGAGGGGGAGGAGTGGGAGACGCGGAACGAAGTAAAAAAGAAATGCACGTGAGCATCACTGTGTCGCTCGGTGAACAACTATCGCAAACTCAATTACACAGGTTTTTCTCCGTTGTTGATTTTCGCTCGCGATTTTTCCGTCGCGCAATTGTTGCGCGCGGTTCCTCCAGTTGTTCAACAGACGTGCTTGTACGTATGTATTGTACACACATACACACGCGCGATGTCGGAAAATCATACTTGAGGCGTGTACACGCGTTGCGGCAGTGAAATTAATTGGTACACGCATTTGATTGATAAACGTACATAATTTTTATCGCGCGTATTTTATTCTCGTCAGAAAACGAACAGAAATGCGTCCGGTAATATATTGCGGTTAACAGACAATTCGGATTTTTACGTTAAGAGTTATCAAATAGATTTTATTTATTATTATTATTTATTTTTTTTTTTTTTAATTAACACGCGCGCGCGAGAGCTAGCACGATGTGTTTTGAATAGATATTACGTCACAATATGTATGTATATATGACTCGGTAAACGCAAGAGGAAAGGTTTTAAACCGCGTGCGTTACGTACACATTTCTCTCTTCCGATTTCTCATCAGTGATGATTAACTTTCGTCCCGGTGCACACGGTGGTGCGTTCTTGCGCAAACTCTCGGATGCGCGCGGAAACGTCGAGAGACGGAATATCAGTTCTGTCTGTTGCCACAGCCCTCGGATCACGAAACCATTATGCCCGATGGTCTCAATATGTTGTAAGTTACTTCAATCCGTTGCAATTCGTGGCTAATCGAGCGTATCACATGGATCAATACGAGCTTCCAAGTCTGTCGTCTTTCTCTTTCTCTCTCTCTCTCTCTCTCTCTCTCTCTCTTTCTTTCTCTTTCTTTCTCTTTCTCTTTCCTCCCTTCCTTCTCTTCCCGACGTTTCTCTTTCCGTTGCGTTTCTAAACTTCGACGTGCAACCCTCCGTCTGGTTGTCTTGCCCTCCTCGCTTTTCTTTCTTCTTCTTCTCTTTTTTTTTTTTGGACGTCGACGCTTTCGGTTGTTCGCCAAGTATCGTTAAGACTTTTAAAAGCTTGCTCACCTTCCCTTCCCTCTTTGGAAAGTTTATCGCGAATTGTAATGATTATTCCTACCGAGGTCGTATTTGTCATTCCGCGATTACAGTTTATAAAAGTCCGTTGCAATATTCGAATAACTTGTGGAACTATAAAAAATGATTAAGACTTACTTTATTTGATATAAGAAACACGTCGAATAAATTTTGTTTTTTCTGTAATTTAGTTTTTTTTCTTATTATGTTAATATATTAGATTTTGTAAGTAAAAGGAACACGCAAAAGTGTTGCGCCACATTTCGATTAGGAAAAAAAAAGAGAGAAAACTTTTATCTCACGGATATTTTTAAAGTGTGTTTTATTATAAACAATCGCGCGATACTATCGGGGGCAATCGTTCCACTCGATAAAGCGGCAGACTAGAACTTCCTTTCGTCGTTTCCACGTCGTGCTCGTTTCCGAAACATCTCCGTGGAAATCGGGACATGGTGGGCATTGGCCCTTTTCCTCTCTGCCCCGCGCGACCCCGCGTCACCCCTCCACCCTCTGTGTCTAATGGCGTACGGAAACATCGGCGAGGCTTTTCAGGCGGTCATTGCCACGACGCGTTGACTCGTTTCCTGCGGGATCGATCGCTCTCGAGTATCCTGCAGAACGCGTCGCCCTGGCGCATATCCTTCCGCTCTCGTCCAGGACAACGGGCGATTCTCTCGAGCGTCCAGGCACTATCGTTTCCACGCGAACATTAGTTCCACACACGATCGCCGGCTGACCGTGTACTCTTCAATCCCTAAGTACACGGTATAATCTTCGATAGTCCGCACTCGAAAAAGAGAGAGGAGAGAGAGAAAGAGAAAGAGAGAGAGAGAGAGAGGTCTTCTGAATCCCTCGACAACGAGCTACAATTTGAAACGCTCGACATCGTTTGCAGACAATGTCGGTAAACGCATTATTTCGACGAGCGTTTATTCCCTTCTTTTTGTCCCCTCCTCCCCACGTGTTTTTTACCCTTTTTGCTTTTGTTTTTTTGGCATTCGATCGACGAGGGTCAAGCAACCCTTTTATTTTAATTGACGTTTTCGGCGAGCTCTTAATTTATAATAGCCGACATTCAACGCAAAAGCGCCCGTTTCTTCCCTCTCTTTTTCTTTCTCTCTCTCTCTCTCTCTCTTCTCTGATATCTCGATGATAAGAAATATACAACTCAAAGCGCCCGTATCTCGGCGGAGACCGCCGGCAGCGTATCGTGCGTAAATATGTATGTTTTAATATTTAATGACACACTGTTTCCCGAGTTCCCGGGATTTTGTGCGTTAAGAGTTCCCTGCTTTGAATTACATCTCGCAAATTCACGGGTGCTACTGCAAATTCCGAGTCAGAATATGTAAGTTCCGAGACGGCGCGGTCCGTGCATCTTAAATTATCTACGACAAGGAGTCGCGGGTAGTTCACGTTTCTTGTCTTTTGAAGCTGGTACAAATGCGCACGCGCGCGCGCGCGTACATATTCTTGCGTAAATTAACATTGCGACATTCCACGAAATAGTGAATTCAACTGCAAGAAAGCGAAACGCACTCGAAAGCAAACGCTGAATTGACATCGCCGGTATATCTATCGACGTCCCGTTGAACGATCAAACTTCCTCGGAGCTGAATTTCTCGCCTCGTGTCACGAATCAGAAGCTTTTCAATCGCTACGCCTGGCATTCCGGAAGATCGATCGTTCTCTCTCTCTCTCTCTCTCTCTCTCTTTCTATCTCTCTCTTCCCTCTTCGGTCCTATAGAGAGAACGATGCGTCAGTCGTGAGAAAGCGGAGGACCACCGAGTACGACCGAGGGTTTAGAAGGGACAAATGGAGGGTGTCCAGAAGGTACTTTGACTCAGGCACCATTGCTCTCGGAAACGATCGTGTCCCCCGTTCTCTCCCACACACATACTCACACAGCTCTTTTCCCTCTTTCTTCGTCTTCTTCGCCACGGTTGGCTCCTAATATCGTGGCTTAAGATGTCCGATACACGTACAATCGACCGAGCGTGTGCATTTTCCCTCCTCTCCCGAGGATAGGATCACAGGAACGCCCGCTGGTAGATACACGACGAGAGAAAAACGACTACACGTATACGGAAGAGACACAACCGGAAAAGAGAGGGCAGTGTGGAAGATCCTCCACATGTGAGTCCGTGTGATCCTGGATTAAAAAGCTTGTACCGAGGGTTCCCCGAAGCTTTCTCTTTCTCTCTCTCTCTCTCTTTCTCTCCCTCGCCCACATCCAAGCGGTGGCCGCTGCTATTTTCCCACCGCGAATTCTAGAGCGCACTTGTATGCACCGGGATATCCCGGCAATTACACCCCGTGGTGTGCTCGCTCTTCCCGACCGATTTTTTCCCGCATTCGACCACAAATAATCCAGACTTTCGGCGCAATATCGTTCTATCTGGTCGTGCAAATATTTAAGCCGTCTCTGAAGAGGAGAATGTAGGAAGAGATAGAGACAGAGCCGGGAATGAGAGACGTCAAGAGACAGAAAGAGGAAGCACAACGGGGAGAAAGAGGAGAGGGAAAGACAGAAACAGAGCGAGCGAGCGAGAGAGAGAGAGAGAGAGACGGATTCGTGGCTGCATCATATATCCCTTGCGGTGGTCGAGTGCGCACTGACGGTCCGCGCTGCATCCGTGGTGGTGCACTATCGGTGAAGAGGGTGGCGGAACCACGTGACCGCCCACGGGCGCCATGTTCGAGGCGAGTGCCGGCGGAGACGCGCGAGTTTGTACGAATGCCGAGTCGCCATGTGGTCCTCGCGGACAGAGAGCCGATCAATACCTAGCCCTAGCCGGCTGCTGGCAGAGCCAAGAGAGCACGAAGTTATACACGCTCGACTACGATTACGACTACCACCATTACGACCGTCACCACCACTATCGTTCTCATCGTCTTAGAGAACGACAGGAAACAGTAGGAACAGTAAGGGGAAGGGGGGGAGAGGAGGATGCCGGCATTTTCGGATGAGAAGATTGGGGATGGGGAAGGAGAAGGAAGGGGAGAGAAGGTTATCGTCCACCGCTGTTACCACGGGGGACAAGTTACGGAAAGGGGAACGGACGCGCGCGAGAAGGCCAGGAGGCTATCCTCCTTCTTGATTGCAATTTCTAATACCTTCGCCAGGAGGTTAATGCGGCATGCCGAGAAGTTCGGGCATATCGCGGGGGATGTGCCGCCGCGCGCGCGACGCGATTCGGCAGCGACCGGCGAACGTAACGACAGGGGAGGAGAGGGGGAGGCATCCATATAGTTATCCGAGTGTGTGAGCGCGACGTTAATGGGCCGTCGTCGTGATTAATGCCCGGCGCGAAACTGACACGAAGACAAGTCCGACTGCTTGAATATCGCGTTCGAACGCGATGGCTCGGCCGATGATCTACATATACATGTGTACGCGCGTTTGAAACGTGAATGTAAAACGCGCGCGCGCACACACACACATCTTTAATTCGATATCCAATTTTGTACGATATCCTCCCTCCCCTTTGGTGTATATACACAGCGTGTCGAGTCTATCGGCGCAAAAACGGCGTTATTAACGCTTCGCCTTTTTGCTTAATTTTTGCGGGCTCTGTTTTGCAGAAAAGCTCGACTGTGAACGCGCGCGTTCTGAAAAAGCGATTATACCGTTAATACCGGCATAATATCAATATGAATGTTGCGTTTTCATTGATGATTTACCGGCCGCATTCAGAGCCCGGGCAACATTAAAAAGCGCAACGACCGTGCTTTTATATGCCGGATATATATATATATATATACATGCATAACGCACGTTCGTACGTGACATCGAAATTTATCTCAATTTCGACTCTGTGGATTAAACCGAATGTTAAAGATAAATTGTTTTCGCAACAAACAGAGGGTAGAGAAGACTTTTGAAGCATTTTATCATCCTCGAGTATTCGAGTGTGTCGCGAGAGGGAAGGGGTTGGATGGATCTCTCTTTTTTTCCTTTTTCTCCGATTGTTCGGATCACCGGTCGTCTTGGCTAAGTTAAAAACTCTCGTCTATTCCGCGGGCCCTTTTTATCGGGGCATGCCCGACCGCGCGCTTCCGTGCACTTTTGATGTTAAGAGAGCGCGAAATTATGCACGACGGCGCAGCCGGCGGCAGCGTCACTACCGGAGAAGCCGCGTCGCCTTCACTTCAAACGGAGAGACGCCGCGTCGTTTCAGCCGGAAGAGAAGGAAGCACATATACGAGACGAGTCTTTTCATACGAACCTCTATTGCTATCCTCGATATCCACCTATCACGGTGGATGCGCGCGGCACGGCATATCGGGGAAAAAGGGGTATATTGGCGTTGATATATATATATATGTATATGTATGCGCCGTCGCTATATCGCGGAACCTTATAAAGTTTCGTAGTCACGCTCTTTCCGCAAGAGATACGCGTGCGATACGTGGTCGTTAATAAATACATTGTTATTTTAACGCGTCCGCGAAATCGGGTCACGCATCCGGGCACGCCTATTATATTTGCGCGTGCATGTGTGGTTAATTAACAATCGCTT
This sequence comes from Pseudomyrmex flavicornis, assembly GCA_014825475.1. Classification (NCBI taxonomy): domain Eukaryota; kingdom Metazoa; phylum Arthropoda; class Insecta; order Hymenoptera; family Formicidae; genus Pseudomyrmex; species Pseudomyrmex flavicornis. Next base: position 23,295 of record QVNW01002065.1, read on the forward strand.
TCGTTATTCCATAATTCATCGCCATCCATAATTCGTTGCCACTCGCGCGTGCGTGTTGCGCTCGAGATATCGGTACCGAGCCGCGATACCGAGAACCAAACGCCAAAATGTTAAATTCGATCGGAGAGCGGTGTACAGGCAATTATTTGTTAAAACAACCTCAGCGCACAGGCAATTATCGTTTTTTTCGTCAGTCCGTCATCATTTTGATGCCTGTTCTCATTGTTTTACGTGTAAAAAAAAAAAAATAATAATAATTGTGCTTAATTTTCCGATCATATTTCTATTTCGCGTCCGTCTTTGTTTGTACGTCGCGTACAAATAAAAATCGTTGTCAAAAAATAATTGATACGAAAATTTGATTTGTAACATTTATATCGCGACACTCTTGCTTTCTTCTCTTTTTCGTCTCTCTTCTCTTTCTCTTTCTCTCTTCTTTTTAATTCTCGGAGATAAAAGCACCTGTCCAAATATGACGACGAGAATGTTCACGTCGACATCTCGAAGGTCATCGTTCTGGTGGCGCAACTCTGAACAGGAAGGGTGGGGTGAGATGAACAAGGAAGTCTGGGAGGTTGACGGCCGTTCCCTTCGTCATGGTCCACAATGGCCGATTGCCATTTCCAATATCTTCCCTTGCGCGTGTATCCGCGCCGATGCAACGAGCGTCGATGGAATTTCGTCGTACTGTCGCTCGCGCGTCGGTTTTCTCTCGGTTTCTCCCTCCCCCCTCCCCCTCCCCCGATTTCCATATTTCTCCTCGGCTTCTCTGTTAGTCACATATATATGTATCTCTCTCGTTCTCTCGCCGTTTCGTGCCGGCATACATCTATCTCTATCGCTTCCGGCAGCTACAACAGTTACGGAAAATTATGGAAAAGCCATGCGGCAAGAGGGAGATAACGGATGTATTGCCTGCGTGCGGAGCAGAGATAGACGGGAAGGGGGGAAGAGTCGCGGTCGGAGCGATGGCGCGGGCGGTAGCGGCGGCGGGGACGAAAAGGGAGAATTAGAGGGGGGCAGAGAGAAAGATGTTGAGGATGAACAGAGAGAGAGAGACGGAGAATCGTGAGGGAGAGAAGGAGATGGCGTGCTACACGAGTTCGGAGGTCGGAGCGAGAGGATCAAGCTTTTCTTCTCAGTCCGACTCGGAGTCCTGATCTTGCTTTACTGTCTCGTCATGCAAATTCTACGATGGCGGGATAAGGCAGGCCCTCCCGAGTTTCTCCCGTCGTCCTACGTGCTTGTCCTTTTCCCGTGGCTACGCACGCACGCACGCACGCACGCACGCACGGACGGATATGGCGAAGGCGCAGAGGTAAAGAGGGAACGAATGAATGTTCTGCGCCGGAAACAATGAGTCCTTGATTGGGGAAACGCTGGCATAGTTTTCGAAAGCTATGCGCGTCGGTTCCGAGTTATCGTCGGGTCCCTCGTACGTGTGCGAATAGTTTGCGGATCAGTTTGCCGGATTATATCTCCGATACGTTCGCTTACCTTCTCCGCGTGCGTTTGATATTCCGTGTTCGAAAATCGATCGGTCGGCGTTTGACTCGGCCCATAAGTTTCTCTCTTGCGCTCCGTGACCATCGGATCCGATCTCGCGACGGCGGCGACGCCGCCAAAGTCGCGCGCGCGCACACACGACTCGCTCCAAAAGAACAAACAAGAGAAACGCAAGTCACTTTATTGAATCAGAAAGATGTTGGTGCGCTTCTATCGCTTTTTCAACTGTTTATTTGTTACCGCGTGCTGTGTTCTTTTACACAGTTTCTCGTTGAAAACATCTTATAATACATATATATATATATATATATATATATATATGTTCCGTCTTTTCATCTCGAATTTAACAATTTTGCAAACAAAAAATCTTCAAACGGCGAATTGGATTTTTATATCCGTACAAGCCGCACAAATGTCCGAAGCAAATAAAATCGCGGTCACTATAGAGGACGTACTCGAGAGAGCGTGTGTGTGTACGTGTGCAAAAACACACAATACTCTCTCTCTTTCTCTCGGACGCCGGTTGTCGCTATGCCGCGCGCGATTCTCGAACGCGGTAATTAAACGGGTAACGACACTCGTCAAATTGACCTCGTGCTATCTCACCGTCATCAATTTTTATTAAAGCGATCGCATTTGAAGAACTCGCGTTGACGTCGGCTCTCGTCGGTCCACTCTCTGTTTCTTTCTTTCTTTCTCTCTCTTCCCGCTCACTCTTTAACCAACCGTAAAGATCGATGAACCCTTTCGTGGAAGACGAAGACGGAAAAATACGGCGAGTCTCGTTGAAGAAAGAACTCGATTCGGGCGGCGCAGATGCGACATTCTTAAAGCGTTAAGTACACGGCACTATTTTCCGAAGGATTAGGGTCGGAAATAGCGCTGAGGAAACGTGCTTGCAAGTGAAAGCTCGAGAGTAAATGAGAGAGAGAAAGAGATAACGCGCGCGCGAGGAAGAGGATGATTTTACACCGACGTTGTGTTCGGCGGCTGAAAACACCCGCGTTGTGTGCCGCTATATTTTTATTACGACGTCGGCAAGGCTGAGTAGACTTTTCTCACTCCATATAGATACAGTCACTAATTTTCCGAGCAAGCGGTGAACGTCGTAACAATGATAGATCGGATCTGTTTTTCTTTTTGTTTTTTTTTTTTTTTTCGTCTCGGGCGTCGTGAAACGAACGGACAGACGCGCGGTGTGTGCGCGCAGAAATCCTGATTACTTTCCAACTATCGCGTTCTTGGCATTCTGTTGCCATCGTGGCGAGACACACGGCGGTCGTGGTCTAAATTCTATTGCGGTCGAGAGTATCGCGCGGGGCTGAGCGGCGCGGCGTAAGACTTTATCGCTCTCTCCTCTCTCTTCGGCAAATGTTATTCAACTTGGTAATGAGATTACGATTGTTCTCGTGAGAAAGAGAGAGAGAGAGAGGAAGAGAAAATTTTCGCTCGATTGCTAATAAGCGATCGTGAAGGGAAGATCTCGTTACAAGGGTTTTATACACGTTCTCCCGATTCTCACCGTGTGCACGCGTCGACCGGGGATCATTGACCCCACTTGACCCATTTGATTGCAACGGGCACATGTTTTGAACATAGATATCAAACAGACCAGACCTATAAAATATTTGTTTAATAATAATATATATTTTATTTTAATAATAAATTTTATTTTTCCGACTTTATTTTAAATTGTTAAAAGAAAAAAAAATACCTTAAACTCCGTGGAAATGTGACGTGAAAGAAAGTTAGTTTATCAGCATATGAAGAAATAATCTCTTAGATAATTGTTGTTTTTTTTTTTTTTTTTTTTCCATCAGTTTTAATTCGTTGAACACGGAAACTCGCTATATCGAGAACTGTAATCATCTCGTGGAGAAAGACAGAGACAAAGAGGGAGAGAAAGAGAGAAATCTATTTCACGTAACGTTTTTTCCGTTACGATAAAACATTTTTAATGAAATTATATTTCGCACTACTACGACGAAAGATATCATGTCACGACCCGAACGCGATGTATAATCGCGAACAGTCGGGCGCGACCGTAATTTTTATTTCCATCTTCCTTTCGTCCGGTTTTCTCTGTTTTCACGTGCAATTAAAATTTTGAAATCTGTCTCGCGCGGCGAGAGCGACAAAGGTACTCGTCGTACTCGCTCGTTGTTACTTCTGCGAGTCCGTTCGCAGAAGCGTCCGACCGTGTGTGTTTTTTGAATTTGACCGAAAAAAAAAGGAAGTCCCCCCCTCCCAAAAAAAACCTCCCGACTCTCTCCCTTCCACATGACCCTCTGACCCGTATAATTTCCGACAGATCTGACACGGACTACATGTGTAGTTTTCGCGTTCGTCAAACAAGGGTCGGACTTTTGTTGAAATTATTCGCCGTAGAAAATTCAACGTTGTGATGACAAATGTACCGTGCGGACAACACAGTGGCGGACAAAGCCAATAGTTTGTAAAATGCATTTGCGTTGAAATGAAAAAAAAAAAAAGAAAAAAAAGAAAAAAAAATCGGTAGTTTTTTCGAAACTTGTGGTTAACAATGTTACATTTCCACGTTCGTTATGTTTACACGCATAAACGAAATCCTCGGGCATCAAACGTGCACGTATACATTTCTTTCCGCGTACATCGACGATTATAATTTTTCCAAATTTTTTGTCTTCAATATTTTTATCGAACGTGTTCTCAGCGCGCGTAGCAAAATGCATTTGAAAAATTCCTGGCTCACGTAGGGAGAGAGAGAGAGAGAGAGAGAGGGGAGGGGGGAGAGAGGGAGAGAAAGGATTGACTTGATAACTTTATTACGGATGTTTTCGAGAAGAGGAGAGAAAAAATTCCAAAGAAAAAAAGAAGTGCTCTCGGGTTACGTTTGCACAGACCGCGGGTCATTAGTTCTCGCCAAACAATGGCGAGCATTGCGGCAGTTGAGCAAAAAGAAAAAACAAAAAAAGAAGAAAAAAACAAAAAAGAAAAAAAAAACAAAAAAAGAAAATAAATAACCGCAAGCTCGACGAGAATTCATCGCGACCGGGAGAGAATCTCGCGCGAGCTGAGACCGATATCGCGACTCAATCAGTTATTCCACCGTCGATCGTCGGCGCGTTGTTACGACGACCATACGTGCTCGTTCACGGTTTGTCTATGTAACACTCGCGTAGGCTCTCGCACACACAACGTGTACACGCGCGCGCACGCAAAGAGACATCTCGCCCGACATGCTGACGCTGCGTCTGTTTTATTGGCAATTTCAGAAATTGCGTCCGAGACGTAAATCGTTTATTTTCTTTCGCCTGGTCCGCATTGCTGCGCCCGGTCCACGGCGAAACACACAAAGTGCAAACTTCTTTCTCACTCTCTCTCTCTCTCTCTCTTTCTTTCACTCCCGGTTCGTCCGCTTTTTCGCTTCATCCCGCTCGTCTTTTTCCGGACGGTGTGCGCGCTCGATTTTTCGCCCCGGATAGAGTCGAGCACGTAAGTTTCACTTTGGATCCATCTTGACTGCAGCCATTATAGTGACTTATTGGTTCGTGATCCGTTCGGACACGCTGCTAGGAATAGAAAAAAAAAAAAAAAAAAGAAGAAAAGGGAATGGTCAAAGAGAGTGAGAGAGAGAGAGAGAGTAAGAGTTAGAAAAAGGAAGAAGGGGGTAAGCTTCGCCCCGGAGAAGCTTTCTTGTCTTTTCCGGCGCGATATGTTCCGCCACGGTGGCGAGAACAATCGAAAGTCGTACCGAAACGAGGCCACTACCTGCAGCAGCACATCCGAAGCGCGTCTTTGGTTCCCTTCTCCCCCCCCCCCCCCNNNCCCCCCCCCCCCCCCTGCCGAATTCTTTTCTCGTCTCCTTCTGTCTCTCCGCTGCCACGTCGGTAAAACTTTGTATTGTCCAGAAGGAAACCCTCCCGTGGGCGAGCTTCCGAATCGGAATCGACGTTTTCTTCCGCGATGTTTGCCAGCGGACCTATTTGGCTGTCAGCCTTCGACGGTCCGGGAGGCAACACAACACATGGCACAGAAAAAGCTCTTACTCCAGTTTGGCTCGGCGAGCCCCCTTTTGTCGGAAAATTAGGGTGATTGCTTCGAACATACTGACGCGGAATAAATATTGACACGAGCGGAATCGAAATTTTTTTTTTTTCTTTTACAATTACCGACCAAATTCTGACGACGTTTTAAACGCCGTTGAAATATAACCTATATTGTACATCGTCGTGTTGTACGTCGATATCAACGTGTGTTTCGACCGACGCGATCCAATTCCTTTTCGATCGATCTCGACGAGGAAAGAGAGAAGAAAATCTTTCACGTATTTTTCAAGATTTTTCATTCCCGACGCGGAATATACGTTTCGTCTGATGTACCGATCATGCAAATAGTCGATTGCAAGAGTGAAAAAGCTTTTACTCCAATTCCGGGCGACGAAAAATATGGCCGATAGCGATAGGAGCGTTTTTCGAAATCAGAGGATATACACCGCGCGCGTGTACATCTCTCTCTCTCTGTGTGTGTGTGTGTGTATGTATGTATGTGTGCAGTTACTAGCCAAGGCCAATGCGTGTGGATTCATTTATTTACAAGCTGCGCCGTCGACGTTATTCGTATATCCTTTAATACCCTTCATCTTTTATTCACGAGCTGCACCCCTCCGCATCATGAAAGCCGATGTCCGAGTGCGTCTCGTGTTCCGTTTTCCCCGTTCTTTTTCCATCTAAAAGTGCCTCTATGTAGAGCCGGACGTTTCCTCACGCTTAACGAGCGAGCTTTTAGTCGAATCTGCGAAAAGTTGCTCCTCCCACCGCCGCCATTGCCGGTCTCTATTCTATCCGATATTCAAACGGACTTGATACCGAGAGAGAGAGAGAAACATCGGCTTTATTTCGAATCTAACGATGCGCCTCTCGTGCACATGTTCTCATCCTATTATTGCGATCTATGAAATCGTTCGCTCTTGTGTACAAGGCAGAGAGAGAAAGAGAGAGAGAGAGAGAGAAGAGAGAGACACACTTCCACCGGCTTTAATTTAACACGGTCTTTATCGACGATACTTGAAGTCGTGCGAGAGCAGCAGCAGCAGCAACAGCAGCAGCGGCGGCAACGTTTAGGTTTCGGGTGTGTGGTTAATGGCGGTCATGTGCTCAAAGGTCTCGCCCGCACTAAGGGTGGTTGCGTCACCGCTGTGGCGCATAATTATCAGTTGCCGGAACAGGGCGAGTGCTAATTATAGAGTAACTTATTAGTTCGTGGAATGTCAGACGCAAAGACGTGTTACAAGGTAAATATTTGCCACGCTCCGTTTAACGTAAACATTATATCAGTAACGTATCCCGGTGTTTAATGAAATTTTCAACAAACCGCATTAAATGCAAACTTGGGAAAATTTGCTGATTGCTCCGTGAATCTTGGACTAATTTATACTTTGGTCGCTCCGAAGCGAAGTTTCAACATATCGGAGCGATCGACGGAAAATGTATATTATTGTGACGAACTATTAGAATTTTTAACAGTGCGTGTTTTTAAGGATGAAACGTAAATTAAAAAATGCTTTTTAAGTGATTTTATTTTTATGTTTGTGATGTAAGTGTCTCTCTCGCTCTTCTTTTTCTTTTTTAGACATCAAAAAATCTTCATTTGAATATTGAAGCGACAAAATATTCACCGACAAGGTGAATTTTACACTGAACACGCGGTTCAGTGTAAAAGTTGAAAATGAAAGTTATTTAATTAATTAATTCGACTATACGTGTAATCTGTTAATAATTTCCACTGAGGAAAAAATTAAGTTGGCGCAACTTGTAATCAACACAACGGCGCGATAACGCATAAATCACTTAATTAGCTGCATCAATTGCATTATAATGAACTTGGGTTGAAAAGAAAGAACATTAAAGTGGAAGTTGGCTTTGCTCGCTTCCCTTTACCTTCGCGAACTCTCCTTCTTAGGCGGGCAACAAAAAAAGCAGTTCGCGGAAAATTAGTCAATTTCCATGCCGGTTGCGGCGCGGAACGAGAGTTCGGGCTGATGCGATAGTTTAAGAGAGAGGCGTTGCGGCAACAGCTCGTTGTACCGCGGCGGGTTCTGCGAGCGTTACCAACTGTCTGAATGATTAAACGAACGATCGAAGTTAAACACGAATTAATTGCGTTTTCACGACTCGGGCCGTAATCGGCGTTACGCGAAACTGCCGATTAAATATTTGCCATTGTCGGCGTCGATGGAATCTCGCACGCTTCAGTCGCCGTCTAATGCTTTTCAAACACGACGCGACGTGGCAGCGTCATCATCGAGCGGTTTTCGGCTATATACATGTATATATATATATATATGTATATATATGTATATATATATCGTTACGCAAAACCATGAAATGCCGTAAAACCGTAATACAATTTCGCGTGCCGGCTCGTCTTTCACAAAAGTGTCCGTCTGGCGCGCCATTTAGTTTGACAGTCGACCGAATTGGCACTGACACGCTGTCAATTCGCCCTAACTGAGTTTCCCCCCACTCTTTCCCGCATGTCACATCTATGTTTTTCGGCCCTTGCGACGTGTGTCGGGCGTCGCTTTTCAGGTCAGCAAAAACGAACGAACGAACGAACGAATTTCCCCCCCCGTACGAAACGCCGCGGCCGACTTGCATTTTCGTCGCTACACTGAAACATCGCACGGTTCGTTTGTGCTCCCAAGGAGAAGACTCCTTGTGAGAAGACGCGAACTATCCGAGATATCGAGTTACAAAGCGCGTTGACGGCTCCAAATATGGCAAATTGCGATTGAAATACCCCCGAGTCGTTACTCGAGTTACAAGTTGCTTAACTTCTAATTATCGCAAACACGGCGAAAAGTTTCGAACGGTAGTAAAATATTTTGCGTTGTTAACGTTAAAAGAGGAGAGAGAGTGTGCGTGTGTACGAACCAACGTTGTGCGCGCACACAATGGTGTATCTTTTCAACGTGACGTTCGACGTGACTTCGCCGGTCGTGTAATTTAGCGGATACGTAATCAGGTGCTAATTAACATTTTTATCGACTGAACGCGCGCGCACACATAGTCCGCACTCGGAGTGCAATTTCATGGAGTGTTTAACGTCCCGAAGTCGACCGTATCTGCAACCGTAAAATTTTTATGCGGTCTATCTTCCCGCGCAGAGCGAACTCCGCTCTTTCCCCTTCCTCTCGTTATTCCGATCGCAGCCGATATCGCGCGACAACGCGGAATCAACGCGTGACGCATGCATTCTGAATCAGCAGCGTCGGTGTCGTTACTCTATAGAATTAGAACCCGGAGTGTAACCCCCGCAATGGGGTAACCCGTAAAAGAGGGTCACGAAATAAAACGGGGCGTTAGGGAGAAGGAGATTCCCCTCGATATAGCGCCACTTTTAAGTTATTGCCTCCGCGCAAAGGGGGAAAGAGGGGCTTCGATGATCCAGCGGCTTGGCTGGCTGACGTCAGAGCCGGGCAAATCCCCTCATAATTCATTCCGCAATTAAAATGCGTAATCTCGCTTGACCGCGCGCGCGCGCACTTGTTCGCGGGCTTTAGAGCGGCGCGCGTACACAAAGTTGCCTCGGAGTTTTCAAGGAGTTCCGAAAACGAGATTTGCACGAGAGAGAGAAAGAGAGAGAGAGAGAGAGAGAGAAAGCGAAACAGAGAGATAGAGAAAGCCACGGTACAATTTTCACGTCGGACAGATTACTCGTGCTCTAATTACTTGTCACTGGGAAATGGGGTTAGACTGCGAAGCTACGCGTTTGCGCGAACTTGGATCGTTTCGATGTCACGATTTATCTGTTTCCACCGACGTAACTGGAAAGGACTGTTATTAACACGCGACGTCTAATTCGCTTGGAAATAATTTCACAAAACTTTTAACGCCAGAACATGTAGTCTCACATTTCATTACGTCGTTGATGATAAACAATACGCATTTCCTGTTATAAAAACTATTTTATTACTTTAATAACATTGCATAAACGCGTATTTTTCAGGGAGATGATTTTTTTTTACACGGAAAACACCTCTCTCTCTCTCTCTCTCTCTCTCTCTCCGTGTATGATTGATATTACATTAATTTTAATCGTGGTGTGTGCGTGATTTTTTTGCGAGCAAATTGCGTGTTTGCGCGCGCGCGCGTGTTTATCGCGAATTTATCGCGCATTTTATTCAAAACCAAGTTCCGTGAAACTAGGTGATTTACGTGTTATCAGCGTAACGAGAAACATCCGGATGGCGCGCAACGAGCCGTGAAATATGAATCCTGAGTTAGCACACGCGGCGCGACGTTTGCAACTGCGCGTCCAAAAGTCAGGTTTCCCTCTCCCGGAGGTCGTTGTCAGAAAGCAGGCTTCAATCTCTGCGGTTTCTTCCCTTCGGCGAAGTCGCGAAGAATCAATACTCGGGTTTTTTTTCCCCCATCCCGAAAGGTATGCAAATACCTATGCTTGCCCAATTTGTTTGGCTTTTGCCGTTTTTCTCACGCTCTCGTTCGTGCACGACGACGCGCGGCACGGAGTAGCGCGTTCGGAAAATTCGAATAAAATAAAGAGTTCTCTCGAGCGGAGCAAACACGGTTGATTTTTTTTTTTTGTAACTTTTTTATTCATAACCCAATCACGCGATTGTCGCCTCTTTTTTTTCCATCGATATTATGCTTTTTCAAAAGGTTACACCGTGATTCGGGGGAGGGGGTGAAGTTTATTTTGTTTTATTTTATATATATATATATATATTGTTTTTTTCGCTATTTCGCTCGCGGCACACCATTGCGGCGGCGGCATATAATGTGACTTTGAACCCATAATATTCCCATCATAAAGGAGCTCCCCTGACTGCTATATCCGTCGAAATATCTCTATTGCATTTTACATTTTTCGAGATGTAACGTTACACTCGTAAGGTATCTCGGATATCATCCCTCTGAGGCACTTTGCGGAAGCCGATTTGCTTTTATCATCTCCGATGCAACGGCTTCGCCGTGCGCGCAGCACGGCGCCGCGCTATTGCAATTTGCCTTGAGGCGTACGCGGAGTCGTGTTTGAATGGCATCTAGACATTAATTTTTTAAGCAGTCCATTCTTTGTCTTTTTCTTATCTTTCTCCCGCTCTTTGCGGGACTTTATGCGCGGAATTGCACTACTCGTGTTTATCGGTGCGTTGAAAAAAAAAAAAAACAAAAACAAAAACAAAAAAACGTAGAAAAAAAACAAAAAAAAAATAAAGAAACCTCTCGTGTACAAGTTACGTCGGAGAAGGTCTTGTTGTCATGTCATGCGTTCCGCTGCAACGCTGCTACAAGCCGCGGCACACTCCTTCTTCTCCCTCCTTCCCTTCTCCCAGATGTATGCAAATACAGTAGTTTACTCTATCTATTTACTCTCGGTACTCTCTGTTTCAGTCCGCATAAAACCTTGGGCAACTTCTTGTATGTCTCGTGGATTCTGGAAATTCGCTTTTAAATTTTCGACGAAACAACACGGAATGCGCGTGGCAATTTAATTTAAAACAATCGAAATGTATACGCGCGCGCGCACACACACACACACACACACAATGCAAGACGGTGATGCATATTAACAATTGAATAACGAAGAAGAAACAGTCGGAGTGTTATTTTTGCGAGTGCACTTGCCGCATAATAATACAGAGAAAAAAAACGTCCCGTATCGCGATACGACAACGTGTAACACACAACACTGTGGTAGCAATTGCAAATATTAGTATCAATTTTTCCGCGATTTGATCGCCGCCACTTTTTACGTATACTCTCTCGGCATCAAATCAAGATGAACTCTCGCGCACAATGCTCGTTACGTGCCGCGCGCCAGTGATCAAAATAGCTGCGATACAATAACGGCGGACGTAACAATAATAATGTAATGCTATCATTATAAAAAGTCGCGGAGCCGGATTCCGTCGGATCACTCTTTCCGCGGAGTGCGCTCTTTGAAAGCGAATAAAAGGGATTACGCGCTGGATAAACTTGGCGGCGATCGATCCGCGTGCTCGGGCAATGAATCCCGTCCCGACCAACGAACGAACGAACGAACGAGTCAGGGCGGTTCCTCTCTCTCTCTTTCCCTCTTCCGTCCGGCAACGGGGTTGCTTTTCAGAAACACGAGCTGTTCCTGCCTCTGCGGTCGTTCCGAAAATAACTCGAGTCGCACACGGCGCGGTGAGTCGCGACGCGACGAGAACACTCCTCTCTTGGCGACAAAAAGCGCCTTTCTCCCGCGCCTTTATATATAGAGATATACGTATATATATTTTTTTCTCTCTCTCTCTCCCCCTCCCCGCATCTCCACGCGAGTGTGCTTGTCGTGCTGACTTATTCCACCTACTTTTCGAAATTAACGCGATGCCCGCGCAGAGTTTCATTAACCTTCCTAGCTACAATCTCTCTCTCTCTCTCTCTCTCTCTCTCTCTCTCTCTTCCCCTCCTTCTCGCTTCCGCTCTTTTCTCTTATTTCTTGTTTCGTTCTTTGCCCTTCCTCACTCTGTTTCCTGTGGAAAAGTTGCAGCAGCTGTTTTCTCGCCGCGTGTGAAAAATCGCCCGAAGAACATACCGTCCGCACAGCGGCGCGTAAATTAGTGTTTTAATTAATTAATTAACTCGATTTTTACGAATTTTTATTGCGCGACGACGAGCGTGTCTCTTCTCCCATCATATGCGGCGTGTAATAAGTTACGGCGAGGATTGTGTTGTCGCGGCTTCGCGATTTCATTCGGAATCTCTTGATAGAGCAATTGGGAGAAAATCGAAAGAAAGAGAGAGACAGAGATAGAGTGAGAGAGAAACATTTATTATTGCTGGGAATATAACTAGAATACAATCATACACACACACACACACACACACAGTCACAACGCATAGTCACACACACACACACACACACACGTACCATGCACCATTTCAAAATGTAGCTATAATGGACGGCGTTACGCTTTATGCGAAAGTTGGTTTACATAAGCTGTTTATCTTGAAAATGACATAAATCGGATTTCTAAAATTCCATTAAAATAGACATTTCTATCTCCGTCCCGCGTATCTCGCTCCGCGCGTTGGAAATTCTCTATTGCAATTTCGCGAAAACTAGTTTCGCGCAATGTAGACTATTAGTTACATTAGTTATGTCGGCGGAATGCGGGTAATAAGTTTCGCGCACAGGTCACTGGTTTTTCCCTCGTTGGCAGCTGTCGATATAATACAACGCGCGCGCGCGATATTCCGTCGATTGTGTGCTTCGCGCGCGCGGAGAGGCCGGGCGCGCGTGTCGTCGCAGTTCGATTAATAATTAAATTACAGGACGCGCTAATTACGGGCTTCTGCCCCGCGCGCGATGTCGTTGCTATATTACCCGGTTGGTCAATTATAGGCGCGTTGGAAAATTGACGTTACGGCTGCTTAGTTCGATTCCGCCGCTAATTGCGACGCGCGCTGGGGGAAAAAAAAAAGAATCGATTTAATTAAGATCGTTTATTTTACTCCGGAGCTTTTTACACGGTTGTTCGCGCGCGTGCGTCGGCGCGAAGCAATTTTATTGTACACACACACACACACACACACACACACACACGTGTATGTATGTGCGCGCAGAGGACGTAGAAAGAAAACGCTAACGCGATACTTTTTCACGTGAAGTATTACGAGATGTTGCCGTACGATCGGCTACGGTGCATTATGCGACGTTAAGTTTCCCGCGTGTAGAAATTTTACTTAGTACTTTTAAAAAAGTTTTACGCGCAGTTGTATCGAAGTAAGTTAACAAAGTAGAAAGTGCGAGGAAAAGAAGGGAATAGAGGAGGAGGATAAAAATACGTTTTCCCTTCCTAAAGTTGCGACTCGAAGAAACGCGCGTCTTCTTTTGGTCCTTCCGTTATTAAATTTCACCGTTGTTAATTTTCACGTCTGCAACAACAGACCCTCTCCTCCCCAGACCTTGCTCCTCTTTTTTTTTTTTTATAACCGCGCGCGTTGTAATTGAAAATAAAAAAACAGTACTTGCGGATAAATTCGATTTTCATTTGTGCGAGCAACGAGCGCCATCGAAATCCGCCGCGAATTAATAATCGATAATTAGCACGTATCCCGCGTTCATCCCTTTGTCGTCCGGTGCAGACTCGTTTGAGATTCATCGATAAGTAAAAATAACTCTTCATTAAGCGAAAATACGCGAGCTGATTGCGCATAATGGCTTTGCATTATTACTGACTTAAATTATTAGTTTCGAACTGAATGAAATTATTCATACGCACGCTCACATTTATCGCGGGCACAATAATATTAAAGCTAAATGACTAATTGAATATTTCTGTACGGAAGCCAGAAGTATGTAACGCATAATAACGTTTTTTTTGCGTTGAAACGTCGTGACGATCAGTCTATATGTCGTTGTTACGTACGAAATGAAGCGCGCCCCTGCATTTGTCCCGTCGTAATCGAATATTAAGTTAATTGGCCGGAGAGCCATTTCAAGTCCCTCGGTATTCCGATGTAACGCCGGGCACTTACAACGTTCCAGTGTAATTCGAATAGATGGTCCGTTCGCGAAAATGGGATCTCGCAACCGCTTCCGCGATGACTCGAGAAGTTACGTCGTCGTCGTCATCGTCGTCGTCGTCGTCGTCGTTGCCGCCGCTCACAAGAGCCCCGGCGCAATTGGGATTCAGCAATTTGCCGGAAAATTTCGCCGAGAAGATTAGTGACGCGATCCTGCGTGCCTGCATCGACGCGCGAGTTAGTAGCGCGACAGAAAACTTTTCTCCTGCTGAAAATGAATAAATTTTCCCAGCGCACTTTTCAGCAGACGCGCACGCGCGCACACATACACACACACACACATACACACACACACACACATACACACACATCTCTCACGATTTCTGACGTGCCACATCATCATTTCCACGGGAAATTTTCAACGAGAGAACCCAGAGAAACTACGACCGGTAAATTACCCCGAGTGCTCTTTTCCCCGTGTCGTTCGCCGTGTCTTACCCCTCGCATTGGAACGAATTAAAAAGTCGAGATTACCGCAACGTCCAAGTACGCGACGCGAAAACGCGCGAGTGGATGGGGAAACGGAAGTCGAACGCGATTTTTACGCGGGCCGACGTTTCCGAAACTCGAGAAGTTACGGAATTGGGTCACACAAGTTGAGGAGGAGGAAAAGGAGGAAGAATACGAGGGCTCTCGCACGTGAGAGGACTCGACTCGCGCGCTCACTCATTCCTACTCTTTTCTGTCCCTCTTCCCGGTGCAGCTGCTGCGCTCGGGGTTGCATCGTGAAGTCGGTGCTGCAGCTGCAACTGCTCCCGACATACTTTCGCGTTTCTCATTTTGTCGTTTTTTACCCTCAACGGACTCTTTCTCTCCTTCTGTGTTATCTGCATGTTCTCTCTCTCTCTCTCTCTCTCTCTCTCTCTCTCGCGTTTCTTTTTCGTAGGAGTCCATGCGATGCAATCTCGCATGATCAGAAGTGAATATCTTTTACTCAGACGGAGAGAACGTCAAGTTGCAGAAAGAAAGAAAGAGAGAGAGAGAAAGGGGGGGGGGAGGTTTCGTCGAGTACGAAAATACGGTCTCGATTGGACGATCTCGATATTTGCATTTCGACATATGCAGGAAATGCAGTTTCAAACTATTTACGAAATTATTTTTCGCGAAACGACGAGAAACCGTCGCATAGTGAGAGAGTGAGAGAAAGAGAAGAAGGGCGAGGAAGAGAGGTGGGAATGACTGTTTTTCTCGCGAGACGCGTCGGAAATATCGATGGCGCGGTGTGTGCAATTTACATCGCGCGGCTTTTCAACGCGGTGTTGCTCCGGATTTAATGAAAAGTGTGAAATGTGTTCTCGCACGACGCGCATCCCCTGCAAGAGAAACGCGACTCTAACGTCGCATATCGCGATCGACGTTAAATTTACGATCGCGCACAATCTGACCCTCCGGCTCTTTTCTAATAAATCACAAACGGAGACTTAACAGCGTCGAATCCGTCGCGGCGCGAGAGTTCGCGCGAACGAACAAATGTGTTTACCACCACGTACATCGCCGCGCGCAACACGCGACGACGAGAACACCGGCGGTGTTTTACGACTTGTATTTGCGCGCGCGCGCTACTTCGCGAGACGTCGCGGTCGGTGTCGAGCAAACTGCAAAAGCGATGATACGTATATTGAATGGAAGAGTATAAGTAATATACGTATGACGGAACATTTGTCCTCGCGGCACAATACGGGCTCTTTTGTTTCCGCGCGCGCGAAGCTTTGGCAATGTTCGGGAAAGTGCTTGCCAATATTCCATACAAAATGTCTGCGATATTCTCAATTTTAGACAGTTCTCTCGATGCAACTCCTCTCTCAATTATTGAACAACGAAGATCGAATCACCGCAACGCGGCGTAAATGTAAAATAATAATCACCCTGACAACGTCGCCCAAGGTGCTTTCAAGACAGGTCGCCTATCGGTTTTTACGTTACGGTTTTTTACATATTAGCAAATCTATATTGCGGTTTCGCCGTTATGAAGAAATGTGTCGGATATATTGCTCTTCACAATGTGTGTTTATCCGTTTCGAGTGAGAGTACATTTTAATTCGCAGATATTGTTTTTTACATTGCAATTTCCTTTCTTCGAACATCTCTTGTATGTGTGTCGCGCGCAGTATGTAAATTTGTTAACACGGAGTTGTCACAATAATGTTTCTGATTCTGTTAAAATGTTTACATACACGATGGAGAACAAATGGAATTCTCTGCGAAACGGATAATGTTTAAAATTTCTCCAACTTCTGTGTGTATGTGAGTTGTTCAGTTTTACATAATCAAAACCTATTTATACTCACTCTTTTTTTGCTTTTAACCTCGCAAACGGACACTGATGAGTGTGTTATTTCGTCGCATTCGCTCCCAATATATTTAAATATATCGCTTTGAATATATCTCGCTTTTGCCGCGCAAAGTAGTCACGGAGAAGGATATGAGAGAGAGAGAGAGAGAGAGA
>QVNW01002066.1:0-16860 GCA_014825475.1 Pseudomyrmex flavicornis
ATATGTAATAGAAAAAAATGGTTCAGGACTTTTCGACTCAGTTTTACTCCTTCTACCTGCCTACGAGAGATGTTAAAGTCATACTGGGATACCCTGTATATATACATCATTTTAATAGAAATTAATTGAATAACGTGGATAAGAAATAACGTATTAATTGCATATCAAAGCATAAGAAACCGATTTTTTATATTCTGAAAGCAAAATTACATAACGTAATTCACTTTCGGGAGTAAGAAAGTTGGATGAATAAAAACAGATGAAAAAAAAGGATAACTATAATGCAATTTCAAAAGAAATGATGACTTATATACACATTATCGAATATATTGTAGAATATATTGTAGATTCCTATATTTGGACCAAGTTTTATGCCGTATAAGTAAAACAAACAAATACGAGTAATGATAATTTACGCGCAACTTTTGGTACATGCCTTTTACATTAGTGTTGTGTGTGTGATTGTATCGTGTAGGATATGTGCCTCGTGATATAGCATTCTCTCTCAGTACAAGCTTGTGTCTGCGCAGACACATGCACAGTACTATAACAAAAAAAATAGAGATTATATTCATAATTTTTTTTATAGTAAAAGACAATATACAAAACATAGTATAAAATTTCCATTGGCACAGTTTACTTGTCTTTAACGTTGTAAATAATATTTGATAACTGAAATTTTTTCGGCTCTCATATACCGGAGTTACCTTACATATTTTTTCTTCGAAGTTAATATATTAATATACGGTGGATCAATTTTACACAATTATACAAAGATTTATTTTTTACTTTTATTATTAAAACATTAATGGTGTTAAAAAATTTACAAATACATCATAGATTTGCCAAAAGCATTGACTTTTAAGACCAATGATCGATGATGCAAGCTTTCCACAAGCTTTCTACAAGCTTTCTACAAGATCACTCATTAGTGATCATATCACGGCAATTGTTGTTTTTTTTTTTTTTACAATTCAGTTTTGCTTTTTGTCCAATCTTCTTTGATTAAATCCGCACCTTTTTCTGCCAGCATTATTATGGGCGAATTCGTATTTCCACTGGTAATTGTTGGCATAATAGATCCATCAATGATTCTCAGTCCTTTTATTCCATGAACCTTCAATCGGGGATCGACAACGGCCGTGGGATCGCCCCGAGGACCCATTTTGCATGTTCCAACTGGATGAAAAAGTGTAGACGACATATGTCGCATGTGACACCTCCAGTATTCCTCAGAATCGAGTTCGACATCACGACAATCCTCAATGTCCAAATGAAGTAGCTTTATTTCGTGTCGTTTCATTGTCTCGGTGTTCAATATTTTTTTCAAAATATCTATGGACTTCAACATAGTTTCCAGATCTTCCTGCTCGGAATAGTAGTTGGCATAAATCTTAACAGAATCCGCCGGATTTGTGCTACGTAGATGTAATTCGCCTCTGCTTTTCGGTTTCAGCAGAGTCGCGATAACGATAAGTAAGTCTGTTTCCATAATTGATTTTGCTATATCATTTATTATGTCCTCATTTATATTAAACGCTTGCAAACTGGCTTGAAGTTTATGTACATGCCACTGCGGTAAGTGGGTATGAATGAACTGTATATTAGGATACTTGGAACTCGAATCGTGCACATTAACAAAACCCGTGAGATCGAAAGAAGCACTGTCTGGTAATGGTCCTTTATTGTGTATTAAATATTCATAAGCTGCATCCAGAAAATCTGTGGGTCGTGGTGGTGTCGCGCTGTGATTCTTATAACTTAAGTTTATGCCGAACCAGGCGGCGTGATCTTGAAGATTTTTGCCGACTGGTAAATCAACGACACTAGGTATCCCGAACTCATGTAGATGCTGTTTAGGTCCAATGCCGGAAAGCATCAAGATTTGAGGACTAGCTATACTTCCCGCTGATAAAATCACTTCTTTCGAGGCTTTCACATCAATTGATCTTCCGTCTTTTAAAGTCACGCGTACGCCAACTGCTCGAGTTCCATCCAAGAGAATGGTGTCAGCTCGAGAAGACTTCATCACATAGAGATTGCTTCTGTTTTTGATTGGTGATAGAAAAGCTTTCGCGGTGCTTACTCTGCGACCTTGATCGTAGGTTCCTTGAGCTAGACCGTAACCAATGTATTTGTCACCATTAATGGCATCTAGAACGGGTATGTTTGCTTCACGAACAGCATCCAGAAACATTTCTTGTACTTGCTTGTGTGTGTAATTGTAATGCCTAATGTTTAACGGTCCTCCATGACCGCAGTACTTGTTTCTCCATTTATCATTATTTACCGCACCACAAGTTAAAGATTTTCTAAAGTACGGTAAGACATCCTCGTAGCTCCAACCTTCGTTGCCCATTCTCGACCATTCGTTGTAATCCTCATCGTTGCCCTGAACATAAAGCATAGCATTTATCGTGGAACTTCCACCAAGACCTTTGCCTTTGTTCCATTTGCACAACTTGTTCTTGAAACCGTGGCAAGCGAGTTTTTCGGGTTCGATGTCGTAGGAATAATCCTCTTCTGAATTCAACTGCAGTGGAAAAACAGAAAGATCGCTGAGACTCGAAGGATTCTTACCAGCTTCGATTAGCAACACTTTCCATTTTTGAACTTCAGTCAAACGATTAGCCAGCACAGACCCAGCGCTTCCGCCGCCTACAATCACAAAGTCGAACTCTTCGGTAAAATTCAAAATCTCATCCGAACGATCTGGCGGATAGTTGTCATCGCTACTCAAGTTGGAGTATGCCAGTAGAAGTGTTTGTATAAGATGCAAGAAAATGTTTGCAGGTGAGCTTGCTAATCCTGCATTGGTAGCAGCTAAACATGCTTCCATGATTCGATTCTTTATGTATCTCCTATCCTATAAAAAACAAAAATGAATAACTTCACTTCACTCGTAACAGACACTAACAAGTGACTTCAATCGTGCAGAGTCATTGCGGAACTGATAATGAGCATTATATAAATGAATAGGTAATAAAAAATATGAAAACGTAAGTGCACACATATATGCAGATCTAGTCGTCTGTTTGATCGATGATAGGTAAATATGATTGATTTAAGAGATTGATATTACTTTGTAAATTTAAACCATTAATCTGATGTTCGTGTAAAACTCTTAGCTCACTTATTTTAACTGACTTGTCTTAGTAATAAAGCGTTTTTAATCAAAAGATTCTGTATCCAAAATATTGAGATTCTTCCAGTCAAATTCATGACTAAAAGATAATCTGTGTTTCATATCTTATAAGATTCCGTTAATGTACGCAAATTCTATTATACATATTTTTAGATTATTATCCGATATATTTCGTAACGTAACGATAATTTACATTGAAAAAAATCACATTCAATGATCGTTCCAACGTTTGATACACATGTCACTTTGATACACATAATAAATAATATTTACAATGCACAATTATATAATGACAGGCATCAATAAATGTTACTAACAGAAAATGTTTTAAGTTGCGTACATATTAAGGTTTTGCAAATACATTTGATGTTGATCGCTCGTTCGAATGTTCTGAATTCGTTTGCCAATTTTGTTTTGATTGTTACTAATATGTACGTACTTATGTTAAAACATATAATTAGAAAGTATAATTTATACAAAGAAAAAATTTAATCGACGACGATCGTGATTGTATGTAACAATAATGATAAATAATTAAAATACGTCCGTTACGAGCAATAAAGTTCTTTAATTTAAAAAAAGAGATAAAATTAACAATAAAAGCGAAATATTCGCTTCATTGCAGTAACGGACCTATTTTAATTATTTATTATTATTGTTATATAATTTATACTAAAAGAAAGTGCTTAAAACAAAAGTTTACATATTTTAGAATATGTTATTTCGTTTTGCTTCGAAAGAATAATGAAAAAACAATTTTAAAATCTAAACATTTAAATGATGAGATATTGTAATAAAACATGTAATAACGAGAAAGACTATATTGAAAAAAACTATTTTTTTTTTTAAGTTTGAAGTAAAGCTAAGAGTATACACTGATAATTTACACTGATGATTTACACAGATTGCAATAAAGAACTACAATATAAAAATGGTAATACCGCTTAACGAAGGTTAAAATTCTACTATCTGCTGCTACAGATCCGTGCTCATTCAGACACTCCGTTATAATACACAGTCGGTAACAGCCGAACTCAGTTTTATTCTACGTATGATGACATGTTAGTACGTCAGTATGTACAGTGTTGCCATATTGTTGTATTAATTTTTTTTCTCTTGTAGCACATACATATGCTTTTTTTCTTCATAATAAAGTCGAATTCATTCAGTTTGCGAGAAAAAAATTAGAAAATAATCTTAAAACATTATTATTTTCTTTTGCGAGAAAATTTGTATTCACACAAAAGAAATACACCGACTTTAGTAAACAATCTCGTAAAAACTTTTTTTTTACATAATTCTGTAGAAATTGTTATATAATTTATAATTTATGTTCAATGATTATATAATTTATGTATCAAGTACATGTCTTGTTTATATTAAGATACTCTGTAAAGTTTTGGATTTTTGGACCAATGGATTTTCTCACGAATGCTTGAGATATGCATTTTGTTGCTTGAGCGCGAAATTGTGTTCCCTACCAACGTGCAAAACTTGAAGCAAATAAGTGAACGTCTGAATCTCTCTTTGTAAGGCATCATGTAGAAATTGCGCGGTACGTTTTGCATATTTTCGTGTGCGTGCGCGTGTATATACGTCGTATACATGCGTGTGTGTGTGTGTGTGTGTGTGTGTTTGTGGTTTTACATTCTTCGTGGTTAACATTTTTTTTAATTATGACTCAAACTGATGGCCATTCATAAAAATTGTCTAACACAATTTGCAAATGTTTCGATATTATTGATGCTGCAACGTTAATTATGCGATTTGTCAATTCACATAAAAGCTTGCGACTTGTTTTGTCACGCGTGTGTTCAAGTATCTTTACTTGCTGTGAGAAACAACTAATAAAGATAAGAGAAGCGCGACTGCGAGCAACTTATCTCATTGTCAGTTCCTACATACACACACACACACGTGCAATACACGTACGCATGCACGCACATACACACACAGAGATATCGCACAATCTTCATGTAGTGGAGAAAACTAATACTGATAGTAAATTATCTTCGAAATTCCATAAATTTACATAAACTTTAACGGAGATAAAAATATGAACGTTACATCATGTTTTTGGAAAGCTCTTGACACTTATTAAGATCTGGGGAAACAGTTTCCGATGATCTTGATTTTGACATAAAACACTTTCCTGAGTACTTTTCCAAGAGATTCTAATCGTTGCTCAATCGTTGCTGTTGATTAAAAAGTTATTCCTTTATTGTCAAAAAATCAGACGCGTAGGTTTAGATTGAACCTCGCTTTGCGTGGAAAGTAAATTCAGAAAGATATATCATTATTACAACAGCTAAAATCGTGCTTCCACACGGATTGTACAAATAAAACTTCAAATAGTTTGTATCAAACGAGTTTATCGAGAGTATAAATATTCTATTCAATCACTTAAAAAAAATTAAAAAATTTTTATATTTAAATCGGAGAAATATACATTGCCAATAATACAGCAAGATTTGTACGTTCAGAATTTTATCGGCCAGGCGTTGTTAATCATGTCGGCTGCCTTCTCGGCCATCATCATGATAGCGGCGATAGGATTCGCGTTTGGCACGATGGGAAAGACGGAGGCGTCAACGACGCGAATGTTTGGAACACCATGTATTCGAAGTTCACTATTCACTACCGCACCTGGATCGGAATTTGGTCCCATCTTACATGTTCCCGATTGATGATTTTCCGGTCCGGTCTGTGCTCGTATTTGGCACATCCAAAAAGCGTCCGTGCCGAAGTGATAGCTAATGAAATAAAAAAAATAAAAAAAATACATGCATGTACTAAAAATCTAATCACAGAATCAACATTTGTAAAAGACAATAAAAACGATTTTTCTTTTCATAAAATGTTTTATCAAACCTAAAGAAAAAGAAGGAAAAGTCAGCGCGGTTATAGGGTCAGTGGGGTTAGTGGTACGCAAAGAAATTATTCATTCAAATTCAAATAAGGCGCATAGATCACGATCCTAGCTTTGAATTCTCAATACGCTTTGCTTCAGTATCCCAAGTGTGTAAGTGAAAGCTGTATTGTATATTGTCACATAATTTTTTATGACAATTTTTTAAACACGTATAAGTTTTATTTCAATTAAAACATTAAACATTCAAGATTATTTATTATCAAATTTTAAACACGAGGTATTATTATATTTTATGATTAATTTTATATTTCATTGAGAGAGACTACTATATTTGATACTGTTTTATTTAACATACTATTATATTGAAAAGTTTTATTCAATTTATTTTCTTAGTTTATAATATTGTTGTGTACATACGTAAAGAAGACCATTCTCAATTTCGTCAATCAAAAGTTTATTTTTGAGATTCGGCTTAAAAATGATATACGTGCGATTGATGCAAAAATACAAGAAGATGCAAAGACGATCTTTTAGTAGTGCAAATACATTAAGATTCGGCTTGATTAATACAATAAGACTCTGCTTGAAATCTATATTTGTAAATTATTTACGTTTGTGGATCTTCCGTGACTAACGCTGATTGAATAAATGACAAAAAATAATGACAAAAAATTATCTCGTGAAAAAAACGTTGGATTGATCGACAGGCATTTTTTTGTGACACAAATAACGCCAAACGCAATTTTCTGTTTTGGTTAAAATTTCGCATCGGCGAAGTAATATATATGGATCCATTTAACCTAATGAATCGTCGCAACAGTTTTATTTTAATTGAATTGCCAATTCGACATTTTGCGCTCGGAAATGTAATTTTATTTGTAACTTCTTTATATTATATTTGAAGCGCGTTAATATTCACTGCTACTATCTTTCAGATGCTGCTTTAGAAACATTTGTGTGCGTTCAGCCGATATCGCTTAAATGATATAAACGCGCTTGATGATATTTAATATCGATACTCATCTATTTTTGTCAAAATGTTTTGCCACATGTCACGCTGTATTCGACTTTGTAACAGCGAAAATGGGTTAATCGCTTTATAGTTATTTAGATATTTTTGTATGTCATTTATTTTTTCTAAGCATTTATATCATTTAGTTAAATACCAGTTGAAGATGATCCAAGAATCAAATCAAAACATGGACTTTTTTTTTAAATATTCACTTTGCACAACAATCTGCGTTAGGCTCGTAATTTTTATTGATTTGATTCTTTCCTATGGAGTTCATAAAAACCTTCTTAGTTTGATTATAATTAAAAAAACTGAAAGCTGTCTGAATTGAAGTTGATGTTTATTATTAGATGTCACATGTGGTTATATAAACGTCTATCAGACATTTAATGGACGAATTTATGCGTGTGGGAACGTATGCGCTTTATTTGAATTCAAATAAAGCATTCTTTACATACCACTAACCGCGATCTGTACGATCTTCTTTTGTATCTTCGGATTTAGTGTCTGAAAGACTGATCAGTTGCTTGATCTACCATTTTTTTTAATCAAGATTTTTTCTACTTATTCCTTCTCTCTCATAAAGCTCTTAATTGGACATTTATAATTAAAATTTAATTAAAGAATAAAAACATGTGTTTCAAATTTGTGAGCTCTTCTCACCCTTCTCACGGTCACTGTACAGGAGCGCCTCAACTGACTTTTGCTCACTTTCGTACACGCATCGATTGCATATATAAATTTGAAAAAAAAAAAATCGAGATTCGAAATTGTTTACATTAAAATATAAAACGCTTTACTTTGACTTGTTAAACTTAAATATATCAGATTAAAACGAGCGTCAATTGACTTTTGCTCACTTCTGTATAAATAAGAGCTTAAATATCAGTGTTTGTTTGCACATGTTATCACCAGATAAATTGATAAGATCATAAAAATCTCTTCTTGCTGAAATGTGCGTCAAACGTATGACGTATATTATTTATACACATGTTAGAAATTGAATTATATTTGTAGGCATTTATATCACAGAATGAAGAGAAAATTTTTGATAGATTTTGCGCGCGCGAATGCCAGTGATGACACGTACAAAAAGTCTAGTTTATTTCGAAACATTTTGTTTTTGCACAAAACCGCTACTTACTCGCTGCACAATGGACTTCTTGTTTGTTCCAAACGAAGGTCCCATTTTTTCATGGCAGGCGTATCAACGAGTTTACTGATCTCTTTGATAGCTTCGAGCAAAACGAGCAGATCCTTTTCTTTTGTAAAGTAATCCGGATAGATGAGCGGCAAATCTAAGGGATTGTTTGAGCGGAGTTTCATGTTGCCTCGACTCTCAACATAAACCACTGTGGGTCTCGCTACAATTTCTCTCCTGTCTGGACGGTCAATAATTCTACCTCTGTGACACTCATTAGGCAGGCCAGTTCTCGGACATGTGGAACTGAAACCGTCGAAAAAGACCTGAATATCCGGCACGCCGTTGATCGCGTAGCTACTTTCGAGAAATGCAGTAACTTGTGTGATTCCGGTGCTGGCCAACGGGCCGGTCTTATTTTTTAAATATTCATTCAACGCGTCCATGGTGACAGTCTCGTGCGGAACATCCTTGATACTCATGGGAACGGCCACAGATACGTGATTGTGCAAATTCTTGCCAACAGACAAATTCTTGTGTACTTTAATGTTTAACTTGTTAAGATCTTCTTCGGGTCCTATGCCGGAATTCATGAGAATGTGCGGCGAGCCGATGGCACCAGCCGTCAGTATCACTTCCTTGCCGCATTTCACCGTACTCTTGTGACCGTTCTTGTCCACAAACTCAACCCCATATGCCTTCTCTTCCCACGGACTGATCAGGATCTTGGTGACCTGCGCGTTCGTTAGCACTCGTAGGTTTTGGCGGTCGTGAACCGGTCTTAAGTACGCTTTCGAAGTCGTGAGACGCATTCCGTCCTCGATTGTCATTGGCGCGATCATAAATCCAGTTTGTTGATACTCCTTCAGCCGGGAGGTTCTGTAACCCAGTTCGTCAGCTGCTTTCAACAGCACGTCTGCGAACTCCGGCTTGTGCGGATAATACTGAATATTTATCGGACCACCTTCCTTCAAAGTTCTTTGCGTGTCCGACAGAATCAACGGATCGATCGGATTCTCCGCCCGTTCGAAATAATGACTAATTTCGTTATAAGACCAGCCAGAGTTTCCAGCCCGAGCCCAGCGATTGTAAATTTCGGGATGACCTCGGGCGTACATCATGCCGTGCAAACCCCCGGTCCCGGAGACCATCTTGCCTCTCGGCCAACTGCAAACGCCGTTTGTTTCTGTAAAAAAAAGAAAACGTATGTCTTGTAATTTCAATACATCTATATCAATGTGCGAAACTTTTGCAATAATAAACGATTGTGTTCTCAAACTACAATTACTCTTCGTGTTTGTTTAGTGATTAGATTAAGCATTGATTTTTGCGGAACAACCTGTTGGATCGACGACGTAGAATAATTTCTGGTACCTAAACAAGCCGTGGGATGTGGCGATGTTGGTTCTGTCTTAAAGTTCCAATCGAGCGACGTATTGACGGCGTGGAATGCAAGCCCCGGTATAGCTGTCATACTAGGTTCTTCCGGACCGGCTTCGATAAGTAAAACCTTCCACCATGGGTTGTCGCTCAATCTTCTCGCGATTATCGGTCCTGCCACACCCGCGCCGACGATTACAAAGTCGAACCTAGGAAGTGATGACAATGTCGCTAATTTTTTTTTATATTCAGTGACAAGGAAATATAAAGAGTGTTGCGCGCGCTCAACAACTGACGATAGATAATAATTCTATTAAAAAGAAATATATAAGTCAGAAATTGTATCGACTTTTGTGACAGCTTAATGTAAATTTTCTACCATTCGTTTACGTTTGGGGCTTGGTCGCTGCCTATTCGTCGGCAAGGATCAGCAATGTCGCATCTGGAAGACATCACAGTTTGCATCAGGGTCATAAAGGCGTTCGTCTCTCCACAGACACCGTGCATGTATTGTGTGTCAGCAAACTGACAAGAACAACATCCAGTGGCGGAGCTGCTCGCTACTTGACCCGACTGCAATAACGATCGTTTTACACAGACATGAAACAAAGGTTCTCTTGTTCTCAAATATAATACGTGACAAGAAAGTAATAAATCAATATAAAACTAAAGAACATTTCAAGTAATATTTTTAAAATAATTACGTTCGTATATTTGTGCCAAAAAAAAAGAGAAAAAAATTAATGGACAAATAAAAAAAATTGTTTATTCATTACAGTAGTTGCAAATTTCAGTAATATTGAGGACAATGTGTTAGCGTATTTTTTAGCTTACGTACCTGATGTTGTTTGACGAATGGAACAGCAATAAGATATTGCACCAGCGTTAATAACAAAAAAACGTGCCGCTGCATGTTTACGATTTTGATCCTAATATCTGTAAATGAAGAAAAGATATAAATTAAGTAAAAAGAAAAGATGAGTCTTACAATGGGGGGATTTGCAAATAATAATAAATCAATAAATTTAGTTTTAGTATAAAAAACTATAGTTTTAGTATAAAAAGTAAGTCACGTTAATCGAATTTGATTGTATTTTCTACATAGACGTTTTGAAAGCGAGTGAATGTTAAATTCGATTATTTCGTCATATATAATCGTTTATCAAGTACAGACTGCGTCGCGCGTCCATTAATGAAAAGTGGTGTGTAATCGTTTGAAAATTATTATTGCGACAGAGTTTCGACACATGTCATAGTTGTTTGTGAACAACACTAGAATAAAAAGAAGTAAAACGTGACAATTACATACAATTTTTAAGAATAATAGCAAACTAGTAATTAAGTACCCGTTTTGCAATAAACTTCTCTCGTACTTTTAACTCTATACTATCATTTTAGATTTTATTTTGCCGTACACACACGAAGTGCCTACAGGCGACTTATACAGTAAATTTGCATAAAGTTATCATCTATTTCTTTCGTTTCATCTACTTTTCGACTGTATGACGATCAACACGATACATCAAGTGTGACATGTTAAAAATGACTGACTTTTTTTTAAACATTACTGATTTACTGGTGAAGATTTTGGATAATTTTAAAAAAGAATGCACTGCGTTTAATTCCAAAGCGTTCCACGTACAAGATGTTATTTGTCTGTGATAAATTTTTACTACGACGATCGAAGAGCATGCAGTATCTGATACAGCACTGCGAATGTATCACACACGCGAAAGGCCCGGCAGAAATTTCTCCAGTCAGAGCAAGTGAAATTTTGTTGAATCACACATTGGTAGCTGTAAGTAGGCATGGAAGAATTATGGAAAAAATTTATATATCATTAGCTCCGAATAGTATAAATTAATTCGCATTTTACAAAAGACAGATTAGCTTTTGCGTTTTGTGAATTAGAATTCAATTTCTAATACATGCAAGAATGAAAATAATTGTGACATGTTTTTTATTTTTTCTATTATCTTTTTTACAGTGCGAATATCGTGTCTTTCGAAAGCGTTAAAAAATATAATATTTGTTTTAACAAAAAGTAAAATCTTTAAAACATCATAAAGCTTAGATAGAATTTTTTGGAAGAATACAGGCACAAAGAAAAGAAGATATATTTTAATGTAGAAAAACAGGTATTTCGTGCACTTAAATGGTTATCTTTTCTGATACATTGTTAAACAAATCTGATATATTGTTATAATGAACGCAAGCAACAATCTCGAGATTTGTCTTACCGCCACGACCGCAGATTCTTTTCAACGATCGACTCGAAGCATGTCGACTTGTCTTGTCTCAAAGCGCTCATTTTCTCGATGTATACTGTTCGGAATAAGGGACAACATAACGTACTACAGACCCATGGTAACATTCTATATATACTAATCGAGAAACTCTCATCGCGTGTGGTCTGAAGCATTCGTCGATAAAGACACGTGGTGTGACGTCATCACTTCGTTCCGAGCAGAAATCACATTGAGGAAGCTGTTTGCGATTAAGTGCTAAACTTTTTTCAGAAATTTTCTCAAAAATTTCAGGTCAATATCAAACTCAGTATCAAGCAAAAATTTATACAGTCAATGTGAGCTAATGTACTCGTAAAATATTTTTTATTTATTTAAATATGCAAATTAATACGCATAATAATTTTAATTAAATTCAATTTTAAAATTCATCCAGGATGCTTGTGTCACATATATATGAAATATTCAATTTACGTTTTCATATTATTTTGCGTAGTAATTTACACATTTAAATAAATGAAAGGAAACTAAATATTTGTCGCACGAACACCTAACACATTGGCCTACATTGACTCAATAAATCTTTCCATAAATTATAAGTTCGAAAAAAAAAAAAAAACACCATTTGAGCACCATTATTACAGCACGTTGTTTCGCATATGTAGAAAAATGTGTCTTATTGAGCGTGATACTTCCGATCGCGAAACTCCATTGGCTTCAAGTTCCACCAAGTCGTTTCTCGGTAGACGTATATTTTACTTTATACTGTTTTACATATAAAAAAAAAAACCATTAATTCTTTCGCGATTTACATTTTCGGAATATGTGAAAAATTGCATTGCATATAGTGCACATGTGAACGAAGACAACTCAGCAATGAATATCACGCACTTATGCACACTGATCAAACGTCATTATATTATAATCTCGGGATAAACATCTATACGTACACGCGGTCGATTCACGCAACGATGAATTCACCAATTATTAGCACAGTCAATGATTATAGAGAAAACACAGTGCTCATCTCTTTATACCGTTTAAAAGATTTAGGGAACTAAGAGCAAATTCAGGTTTGTTTCTTTTATTGTCACGCGCGAACGATAAAACTTTATCATGTTACCAACGCAAAGTGTGACCACATCATTATCTAAAAATGTAAATCATATTATAATTTTTGCACACGTAACCTTCAAGTAAACTTGTCCAATTAAAAATCTTTTGTATACACTATTAACATTTGTTGCATATTTTATAAACAGTCTTACATATGATACATATTATATACATGACGTATGTATGTACACAAGTAAACGTTATTTATTAATATGTCAAATTATAAATTCGGAAAAATTAATAATTGTTTAAATTGAGGATGTTTTCAAATATTTTACTACTTATATATGTGTATATGTGCGACAAATGTTGAGTCTAATATGAGTGCATTTTCTTACAAAATTATTAAGTATAGAGAACGAAAGACATTAAGAATATATCCATTGTAAAATGTTGAAGAGCTTTTGCTTAAATTTTTCACTGAAAAATCACTTTAGATTATATTTCTCTCTTTTTATGACATGCTATTCTGTGTGCAAGGACATCTTTTCCTTGTCAGTATAATAATACTGACAATGTTTAATTGCGTATTATAATCTTTTACAAAGGCAAATTTCTGACCAAAATAAATTCTGAAATCTTTCTATACGAGATAACTTTATTCAGTAGATATTACAGTTACGTATATCGCCCAAAAACATAGTATTACAGTATTACAACCAAATATATCATGAGACTCAGCAATTAAATCTCTATTTGTAGTTTTTTATCTTATTTTATCTTATTTTACATAAGCAAATTAAAACAAAAATACAATCGAGTAAAAGAAACAGGGAAAGAGTGCACATATTGTCCACTTTGTTTCATTTTACAAAGACTCTTTAATATCAATCAAATTGTGACCAATCTTCTTTAATCATATCAGCGCCTTTCTCTCCAATCATAATTGTCGGTGCGTTCGTGTTACCGGAGACTGTATGCGGCATGATCGATGCATCGATCACTCGTAAATTTGCAATTCCGTGGAGTCTTAATCTAGCGTCAACAACAGCGTATGGATCGCTAGCAGATCCCATTTTGCAAGTTCCGATTGGATGATAGATAGTTGACGTGAAATGACGCGCGTAGCAATCCCAGTATTCGTCTGACAAACCATCAAACTGCGAGCACGATGACATTTTATTCGGATTGAGCCGTGCATTCAATTTCTGCATCACACTGGAGTGACTCAGCTTTTCCACGAATCTTATGCTCTCAGTCTAAAACATACTTTCTTGTTAAAAATATTTCTGAAAATATTTCTTAAAAACACACACACAAAATCAAACAGATTCTGATAGAAACATAATTTATGTAACATATACCAAAACTTGAAGATCGTGAGGATCATCGAAATAATTCGGAACGATGGCAGGAGCCTCATCCGGATTTGCGGATTTGAGTTTGATGAAACCTTTACTGCGCGGTCTCAGAAGCAACGGAAAAACTCCGAATGCTTGAACATCTCCTGTAATATTCCAATACAGGCTGTTTATTATTTCTTGTTGAAGTTGATAACTACGTGCCGAGAAAAATCCATAATCCGATAGAGGCGAAAATATCACTTGTATGTCTGGATAATCATCCGTCTTATTTGCATATCTACAAGAAAAAATTAAAATAAATGAATATAATAGTTAGACTTAAAAAGAATCAAATAAATTTTGCTTACTTCGTGTTAATAAACGCATTTCCCCCACTCACAATATTCGTGAAAATCGGGCCAGAATTATTTTGTAGCATTTCATCAACGGTATCCGAGGATATAATGTTAGCAATTCTTACAGTGATATTATCACGATCTTTAATATCATGGGGAGGATCAATGATCAACGATATTCCAGCCATTCCCACGTGATCTTGAAGATTCTTTCCCACACCTGGAGCGTGATGTACCACAGGTATCTTCATCTCCTCGAGATGATCTCTTGGTCCTATTCCCGATAGTAGCAGCAGATGCGGCGATTTTATCGAACCCGCGGACAAAATGATTTCGCGTTTTGCTCTTACTGTGAATTGTCTTTTATTTTTACGAAATAACACTCCATGTGCCACTTTGGACGTGCCATCTATGAAAAATTCAATTGTTTATCTTTATTTGATACATTGCGATGTCTAGTATTTGTTAAATATAGTAATTTGAGAGAGAGAAAGAAAGAGAGAGAGAGAGAGAGAGAGAGAGAGAGAGAGAGAGAGAGAGAACGTGGTAATAGTTTTCGCGAACCTGTTTTTACTAATATTTTTTTTACAATCGATTCCAAGCTAACGTGTAGATTATTTCTTTTTGCGACAGATCGAATAAATGCTTTAGCAGTGCTACATCGCAGTCCATCTCTTAAAGTACCATAAGTATATGAAAAACCAGTCTGACTTTCGCCATTTGGATCAGTCACTTTGTACTTCAGCTCGTTAGCCGATTGCATGATGTAATCGACAATGGGTGGGACATAGTTAAACTGTTCTACCGTCAAGTAGCCGCCCGTGTGATGATACGGCGAATCGACGAGTTCTTTGGCTTTGACATCTTCAGATTTTTTGAAATACGGTAGAACGTTTTTGTAATCCCATCCCTCGTTACCGAGATCGGCCCAGGAATCGTAATCTTTTTTATTACCACGAATATAAATCATTCCATTTAGCACGCTGGAACCACCTAGAACCTTTGACAAATATTGAGAAAACATATATCGTCGCCGCCAATTAAAAATTTATGATTTTTCATATTTATCGATAAAAAAAAATCTGCTTCTTTATAAATACGTTAAAAACCTACTTTTCCACGTGGCCATACACATTGATGATTTTTCATTCCTAAGCAGCAATTAGACGATGGTTCTGTCTTGAATCCCCAATCCAAAGATTTGTTTTGAAACAACGAAGTAGTTATAGGCAACTCAGTTAGTACGTTTTCGTCACCTCCTGCTTCAAGCAGGAGCACAGTGCAATTTTTATTCTCTGACAATCTATTGGCCACCACGGCACCAGCCGATCCGCCACCGATTATCACGTAATCATATTCGGGCAATAGTTCTTGTATCGATAATGATTTTACACGATGTTCCTTGTCCACAATGTCCGGACGTATGTTATGAATGAGAACATCCAATGATAAGAAGAAACTATTCAAAAGTATGGGCACGACTAACATGTATATTGATGCGATCGGACGGATCATGATTCTTGGTTTTCGATTTCCTTATGATAATTTTACTGTTGAGATAAACATAAATATCTTTATTATTTTCATATTTAATCAAAACATACATATTATGAAAATGTTTACTAGGAAGTACAATTAGTTACGAGATATTTGGAAGTATGTATAATATAAAATTAGAAATATCACTTGCTTAGGCTCTTTGATAATTTCGCGTGTCATATTGGCGTGATAACGTCAAAAGTGAGTGTCTTATGGATGCCAAATGTCTTATTTAAATTTAATTTGAGAAATAAATCTGTGCTATAAGAAACAAGAACATGTTTGACTGATTTGTTTACACGATTCCTTAAATTGAATAATACATTTAAAAATTGTTTTTTTTCATTAAGTTATTCAAATTACAATAGGTTAAAAATCACGATGAAACTACATGCAATAATGTTGTTTTAACATTATAAGTATGTATTTAACTATAATTACGCAAGTATCATGTACGATTATATATATAATTAGTATCGAGATAATTACCCAAATAACATTTTGCGAGCAAAATTGTACCCCCCCAGTGCGTCGTCATATGAAACAGTATATAACCAGCAAATCTAGACAGCATTTTATACGTGAATATCAAGTCATC
The DNA here is from genome assembly GCA_014825475.1 of Pseudomyrmex flavicornis. Classification (NCBI taxonomy): domain Eukaryota; kingdom Metazoa; phylum Arthropoda; class Insecta; order Hymenoptera; family Formicidae; genus Pseudomyrmex; species Pseudomyrmex flavicornis. Next base: position 16,689 of record QVNW01002066.1, read on the forward strand.
ACACACAAGAATGACTTATGTATCCTAGATATGCAATACACTGTCAAATTAAGAGTAAATAACTTGCAATATGTTAGCTATTGGCGCGTTATTTGTTGGTATATTGGATAGATATGAGACAGTTTCTTGTGCGCAATATGCACGCGCGTGCGCGATAAAATATGTTCACAAA
>QVNW01002067.1:0-17780 GCA_014825475.1 Pseudomyrmex flavicornis
AATTGTTAAAAGTTATTATTACTGTATAGAAATAGCGATATTCGCACTTTCGTTTCTCGAAAACTAGATGGTAGAAAATTTTGAAAAAATTTAGGTGTGTAAGAATCGACTTCTTAAACATACCCTCAAAATTTGAAATCATTCCCTATATTTCGGCAAAATCGACGGAACCTTCTTAAAAATAATATCACTTATTACTGAAATTAATGATTACGTTTGGCTATGTATGCAATACATAAACATGTATACGTAGCAAAGTACAAATAAAATATCATGAAACGTGAACATGCGCGAGCAATTGCACGAACAGTTGAAAAACGCACGCTACTCGGAATAGAGCTTATACAGAGTTTATCGCGTCGTATTCATGAAACGAGCGATAACGACATCTCGCTTAACGTTTTTTCCCTTGTATATATGTATATATAGTAGTAGTTCGCGGGCGTGTTTCTTTCGTGCGCGAGCGAATATCCGTGTAAACTACCTCGAAAGTAGAAAATGCGCGAACATTATAACGTCCGTTGTTACGGGAAATTTATAATTTTCTGTCTTGATCTTTTTCGGCAAGCGATGATTAATCGTGTTAATCCTATTTTCGCAACGCGATTTCACATCGCTGCTGTAATCACGTTGAGCGAAAAGAGTTGAAAAGCGTTCAGAATCTCTTTCGATCGCTTAACGAAACGTAAAAAACCCGTTATTTGACAAGCAGTTTCGATGAAGTTTAAATTCAGCTTTGCATTTTTATTTGCATTTCGCTTTCTTTGTCTTTTCAATTATACAGAAGAAACGATAGTAGGAGTGACCTTTGATTGTGACGACTGACAACACGGAGGAGAACACACAAGAGAGGAAGAGAGAAAACGACCCGGGAATCTTTAGATATTAAAAGTTGTCCGTTGACTGGTGGTTTTCGATGAAAAAAGGACGCGCTTCTCTGTCGCCCTCTATTTAGAAACTGACACCGTGACGGCTCGTGAAAGCGCGTATTTTCCATGCGGGCATAACTTGATGAGAAAACTGAATGGCTCGGCAACTTTCAAGGAAAAGCATCCCTTGCAGGATTAGCGCCATAACAAAAGATTACGCGGGATTGGCGCTTTCCTCCGAGCGAGGTAATAAAAGCGTCTTAAGCTATTCGATCGATTACGGCGGAAACGTTAATCATTCGTTGTGTTTGTTCGCGGATAAGTACTTACAGTCAGTCAGTTTCACACGACAAACAAGTGAATAAAGAACTCGAAATGTATCGTATATCGAGAGAAATACTTTCGAAAATTTTTTGACATCGTAAAATACTTAAAAATCACATGTTAAAATAAACGATATGAAATAAAAAAAAAAAAAAAGAGTTTTATAAAAACTTTCGACACATAAAAATATGTTCGGAGAAGTAACAGTGAAAAAATACGAAGTATTTTTTTTTAATCTACTATCGGATTATGCAAATGTATATATCCGCGATCCGCCCTGATTCTATTATTTCCGGCCGATTTTTTGTCGCCGATAAATGCCCCTCTGCCGTAAACTATCCGTCGCTTCTTCTCAGTTCAAATTTATGCAAAAGTTATCAACAAAAACTTTAATCTTGCTGCTCACTTCTTTAATTAGTTTTTCAAGAAGATACTCTCTTAAGAGGTAATGAATAAAAATGTCGCTCGGTTGCCGTCCCGTCATTTTCCAGTTTGTACGTTACGTAAGATACGTTTCAATTTAGCGATATCGATTCATCACGGGCGATTCTCTGTCGGACCGACCTTCCACGTCGATCCAATCCGTTATAAAGGCCGGGGGCTTATGGCGATTAAGCGTGTTACGCAAATCGTGACGCAACTCATAACAAGATAATCCCTTCCCATACTCGCCGTCTTATGTACCTCGTTTCCACTTACTTGCGGATTGCAGTTTGTACCTTGAGGCATGCACGACAACACGGCGCGCGAAGTTAGAGTCAACATATTTAAAGTTTTAAGTACATGGTCCGCCTACCGCTACGTGATGTCGGTTGTTGTTTGCCGCTGTGAGAAATAAATTAACTGCGAGGATGAAAGATTGAAGAAAATATTTATGCGACTTCACGCGCAGTTGTCAAATATATTGTTGTTTATTAATGGTTTTTGTTAAATATATTATTATTGTTATTAATATATTATTCTATTTTTCTATTTTTCTATATTATTCTCTCTCTATCTCTCCCTCGTAGTCGCTACTATCTGCCATCATTAATATTTTATGTGTGTACAAAAGTTTATACTATATACCTAATAGTGATTTAGCGTCACTTAAATTCGCGCCACTCGCCCGTGCACGCTGAGCATATTTTATAACGAGATTAGCTACTTAATCTCAGATAAGAACGGAATATGAGGGAGACACTATTAGATTGTAAATCTGCATTACCTAAATAGTTCATAAGTAACCTCCGGTCTGCCTTTATTGCGTAGCATACTTATTAAGATTTCATTTGATCTTCAAAATTCCATCTACCGCACAACATCGCACAATTCAACATTTTATTAAAGATTACTAAAATCGAACAATTTTATTAGAAACTATCACTTTCATAAATCTATAATTAAAAAAGATATTAACTGTCACAAATTGATATTAAAAGCGCGTCATATAATCAGTCTGATATTAACTTGCAAAGGTGTCAAATGTTACCGCATCGATCAGTCAAGGATTACAGGATTATATTTGTCTTTGGGAGGTCCGAAAGTGTCTTTGAGGTTTGTTTGCAATTTTGGAAAGAGCGGATGACCGCGTTGTCGGTTGCAGCGACAGAATTTGAATCACGCGGACCGATGGGAATTTATCAAAGGCCAAATATAGCGAAAACTGTCAGACCGCGATACCGGCCCGTTCGCCACAGGATGCATATGCACACACGTTAGGCCGCAGGTGTGCGTGCAATATAAAATACATCTCGCGTTGTCCGTGTACGCACGCATCCCGGACACAATCTCGCGGGGATAAAGTGTCGTTACATAGAGGCACGCAGTAATTTATCCCGCAAAAGGGAAAAAAAAACTTGCGTTCGCAAAATTTGACACTTTCGTGAGAATTTGTATTCGTCGTTGCAGTCCGCGAAAGGCACTTGCGATCGATTATTCGTCGAACTTACCGGATAAATATTTGTCAAACTCTTGCGGATTACTTCGAATGTCTTCTAGATTTTATGTTTCAATAATTGAAAAGTAAAACACTTAGTAAATATTGATTACTATCGTTGTATCACTCTTTTAAAGGAATAAATTTTCTTTTAAGTGTCATGATATTACGTAATATTAACGGTATAATTCAGATTTTCTCTTGTCCAATTATACTCTTACAATGTAGGTAGGTATGAGATAACTCTTGCAACAACTGTGAATAGACGATGTCACTGGGGAGCCAAGTCAAGTATAATAACTTACTTGCTTATCTTTCTGCAACTTGCTATTTAAGTTGTTCGCTGGTTTTATGTAACTTATGTAATAATTGTACACGCAACGTGTCTCCTAGTTATAATTTTAGACATTTCCAAGAAGAAGCATATTCTCGCTTAAAATGTCTTTTTAGATATAAAACGAAAACAAAAAAAAAAAAAAAAAAAAAAAAAAAAAAAAGAAAAACACTCGATTATTTTTGTTATTCTCTCCAAGACACACGTGCGTCTATCGTTTCTTCTACTTATTTCGGTTGGCTACAATTAACTGCTGAAAAAAGTTTCGAAAGTCTTCGCATCGAGCTGCTTATTTATTTATTGCTGGTACGCGCCCCTTTAAAACCTCGTCGTTAATTGCCAACGTACCGACCCCTGCATGCTACCCCGTTGAAGGCTTAATCTGCGCGATCTACTTCTCGCGCGCGATGAAGTGAGCCACGTAAGACGTGCACGACAGCGCGTTAATTAAGACGATGGATGGTAAAAGAAAGGACGTACGAAGAATGATACAAATTTCGAAGTGGATAAGCGCGCGCCACATTTATTAATTACATCGTCGTAAGTATTTGCTGATTGCACGCTTAACGCGCTTTTTTTATAGCCTCGTCGCACGATGAGTTGCACATATGTATTACACGTTTTTAATTTGCGCGTTTAAACGCGATTATTATTATCGCACGCTCGATATAATGCTTAGCAGAGAGACTCGGCTCTCTCTCTCTCTCTCTCTCTTTCTCTGTCTTTAAAAGAAACGAGCCTTTACAGCTCTATTATTCCGAGAATTATTATCGCGAATTATCGTTCTTTGATCTTTCAACGGCGTATCGTTCAAATATGTTGCGCACGCGACCTACAATATTTTCCGTTTTGAAAACCAGTCGCGCGATTTCCTCGCCCAAAAACACCCGATAGCTCCGTTTCGCTGATCGCGCGGAGATTCGTGAAATCCGCGGTTCTCCGCACTGATGCGAAGTTGCGATTGTGATTACGCAACTCGACGTCCAGCGTTCGGCGTATCGTATTGCTGATCATTGATTCGAGATAGATACGTCATTTCTCGCCACGCGCGCATGATCGGTTTGCGTTTCTGGTTTTCCATACGTTTCCTGCGAATGATCGAACAAAAGGAATATTGGCGTTTCTCATGCGAGATATATTTGCTGAGCAATAAACCACATGAAGAAGAGTATGTAATATTTTTCAAGATTTAACGCTAGATTGAATATTTAATAAAAGAAAAGGATGTCTGATTTAATTTCGACAGAACTATATCTATAATAGAGATCTAAAAGTTCTTAAGTGTGAAAAAAATGTTTCTTAAAAAAATTCTTAATTTTTAATACGCAATCTCTCACATTCCAACACATTTATCTGAAAAATGTATAAATGAAGTAATCAAAGTATAGTTACTTCATTTATATATATATATTTTTTTTTTTTTTTTATCGATATCTCTTGAATATGAATGATTTCGCTGTATAATGTCTACAAATTTGTTTTTTGGAAACTGTCGAATCAACATGTCTCGACATTCAGTTACGTCTATAGTACATGTTGGGATGCTACGGCGTGTTTGTGGACTAAAAATCTCTGATAGACGTTGGCCGTCGCTGGGCAAACATATAAAGCGAATTAATGCGTGCGTGGCGCACTTGTGAGCTGCGCGACTTGAATAATGGATGGGCTGACAAGACAGGCTTTGCGATATATCCAATGGTCTTCCTCCGTCCTTTCGATTATCTCTTGGTTTCTTCTTCCGTCCGTTCGTCACGTTTCTTCGTGATTTTCGACCGCGCAACCGGTCCGGTTTCTAAAACGACGACGAACGCGCGTCTCACTCGAGACTAGCATTGCAAATGTGGAGTTGATTTGTACTCACTCGTGGCATATGATTGGAATCTAAGGATTAAGAACGAAAAAAAAAAACATTACTGCAACATTTTATGTAATAAAAGGCCAGACCATATAAATAATCAATCTGAAATTTGTTAAATACATATCGTTGCTTGAAAATTTATGAAATTATGTTTTAACGCTGCTGAATACGAAAATGCAATATTCTTATTTGCGGTTAAGTAAACACGAAGAAGAAATGAGAAAAGAATTCGAACGAAGAGCGAATTTCCATTAATTTAATTTCAGTTTTTGCCGTTTCTCGTAAAAAAATTCTTTGTTCTCGATAGAAACTCGTGTTCTCGATTTTTAATACGAACCGTTGTCGCGTCTCATTCATTGAGCAAACTTCCGGAAGTCGGGCGAACGGCGAACAAATTCGCGCTGCAAGCACAAGTCGAGTAGGGTACGACGACGGTCGACCAGAGGCAGATATCGGAGATATCGAATTTCGCGCATTCGCTTTAATGGGCATCTCGTGTTCAGACCTGAAAAGAAGGGCTGCAGACGGACGAACGGTCGAGTAGATAGATGAAGTAACGGATAGTGTCTTGAAGTTATTTAATTAGAGAAAGGCGCCGCGGAAGGAGGGTCGGCGGGGATACATAGCAAAGGGTGGCCGGAAGAGCCGGAGCTCTACGAAGTGAGGCTGTATATACCCTGTACATTGGGTGTGCCAGACTTTCGTAACGCGAATTTTCTTCGATAAATTTGGAACCGACCCTTTTTGCTCCAAAATTTGGTGTAACTATTTACACAAATTACAGTAAATTTTGACTAAATAAGTATATTCGATATAGTGAAATTATATCGAAATTATTTGGAGAAAGAAGAGAAAAAATGAATAAGACGAATCTTCAAATTCTTTAGATTAAGAAATTTCGTCCATTTAAATCGTCGTCCGATTAAATCGTCGACCTTTTAATACGATCTGTTCTATTTTTCGGTTCTAGAAATATTTGGCTCTAAGAATTTTGTATATGTCCAAGGACACCCTATGTACAGACTAGAGCGACAAAAGGAAGAGGTATGGTTGTATCTACAGCGAGAGATCGTGCTCGGAAGGCGAGTGGAAGGTCTGAGAACACGACGTAGCCGTAATGATAAATGAGATTCGAATCATTAATTAACACAGGAACCTCCGGTGGAAGACGCAGCTCCGTGCTTGCGTTGGCTTCTGCCGCGCCGTTGTTGGTGGCTGTCAGCTCAGATTTAGATAACGATACACAGCCGAAGTGTTGTCATTCTCTTGTCAAAAACACCAAGATTGTTGTTTTTGACATTTCGACTGCGAGAAATATAAATTAACTCGGTGTGACGATCAATGTGAAGAGAAATTCGTCTTTTTGCACGCATGTCGATTCTTCAAAATTTTACTAAAAACTCGGCGAATGTGAACCAATTTTGCAGGATGTTTTGCAGCAGAAGAATAACCAATAATGTTGAGCGAAACGTTTTGACTGTTTATTCAATCATCATCAGTCGCAAGACTGTGCTTTTTAAACACTTCCAATAATAAACGGCAAAATTACATAATATAAATAGAAATAAGATTACGGTGTGTGTCTATCGTGTTTGTAAGTCAGGCACAAACTTGGTTCACACTCGCCGAGTTTTAGTACAATTTTGATTTTATCAAATTGAACTAGAGAACACCCCTCATCGTTTGACATTGTTAATATCGATTCTTGTCTGACAATAAGTTGAAAACGTATGGATAGCTTAGATATTGCATTATATTATCACGTTATTTATTGCACATTACACAAAAGAGAATCCATTAGCGAGCTTAAACGGACGCCAAAAAAAAACAAAAAAAAAACACGAGGAGACGTGCGTGACTTTCGCAATTTTCTGAGGTTTCCTGTCTGTCGGTACTTTGATTTCATACCACGGTTCTCCGTCTTCTCGATATTGCCTCGCGACACTGTCTGTCCCGAGGCACTGTGAACGAAATTCTTATCTTAGATTCTCTGGAACTACTCCAAGAGGCTTTAACGCGGACAATTTTGCGCGAATGAAAACTTTTCGTAAATCACGTACGATATTGCGCCCACGTAGTTTTGCGCTCTCGGCATGGATTTTTAAAGCGCGAGATCGGGAGGACATCGCGCGAAAGTATTTCGCGACTTTAATTACCCGTGAAGGGATTGCGTAACAGGACGTGAAAGTCATATTCTAACGTTTTTCTTATTCTCGCCAATTGAGTCTCGCTATTTTGTAGGGAATAAAAGACAATGAATTTTTAACGCGTTGAAGAGCACGCGCAATGTTGAAGTGCGAATAATCAGTGAATTATATTTTTCTCTTGTCACGATAATATAAATCAAACGTGACAACTTTGCTAAAATGTCCAGCATATGAGCTATGCGATATCGCGATTAGATTTGTACATAAAATGCTTAAAATAATGAAAGAAAATGTCGCGTATTTGATTATTTTTACAATAAAGAATTACAATAAATGAACGTAGGTACTAAGATTAACTTTAATTACATCTATGTCTATGTCACGATAGTATAAATCTCTTGCAATTTGTATTTGAAAATATCGCATCTGGTTTGTTTTAATCTATCGCAATGGATTCTCTGCGATATCGCAGTCTCCGTTGATTAACCCACGCTTTTTGGAAAGCGCGAAAATCGCACTTTCTTATCAACAACGTGATAAAAGATTTCGTAATGTCGTGTTGCTACCGATGATCGTTTTTGGCGAGTCGCACGAGGAAGTCGCTTTTCTCGTGAAAGCTGTTCGGCCCGAGACATTGTATCGTCACGATCTTTTCGCGTCATCCTCGCACTTCCTCGCGGCTTAAACGTATAGTCCGCGATGGTGGCCATCGAGTTTTACGGAATATCAGAATCGTCGACCGTAACCCGTCGCGCACGTGTTCCAGTTTCCGCAGCAAACCGTGACTGAAGGTGTCTTGCCCCGCCTTGTCACGTGCACGCGCGATCGATCCAGTTCGCGTCTTCGGTTCTCTCTCCCGCTCTCTCATTTATATTCCTCTCATCGTGGCGCAGCTTTCGACTTTCCGGACCGGCGGAAAAGAGTGCGTGGGGTAATCCCGTTGCAACAGCAAAGTTTTGAGTAACGATTTGACATTCGGCCTGGAAGTGTAAGTAACGCTCTTCACCCTCAGAATCGACCCTCCGTCACGGAAACGTTGTAGGGACGTTGACGTACACGGTTGCGTAAGCACTTCGGTCGCCCTCCCCCTTCCCCTCCCCCTCCAGAGGTTTCGTTAATATCAGTTTCGCTTGCGTAACGAGCCAATTCCCTGCCGTTTCAATCGGGAAGACCTCCTCTCTTCGCCTAAACTACTTCGCCGAAGCAAATTCCTAAGCCGCCTCTGATTAACCCTTCTAGGCGGCTTCTAAGCAACTGTTTCGCTTGGTTTCAGCCGATTTGCATCGATTCAACGATCCCCCGCTCGTTGCGTGTTGAGTCTAGTGGTTTCGCAGTCGTATGATTGAGTGACATTGAAGACCGACATTCTTATTGGATTGTTTACGTAACGCGACGCGATACGAATGCGCATAGAGCATATCGGTTGTTTAAGAAAAAAAGAAAAAAAACACATTTGAAAACTGATGAATATTTGAACTACAATTTCAATATTCCGTGTACCGATGATAAAAGCGTGTTTTTTTACGATTTTCATAAGCGACGTTTTGACAGCCGGAGAAATGTGGAATCTCTAAGTTCGTTCGATGCTAAACGTGCCTGTAATAACAGAAGTTTCCAGCATAAAACAACCGACTGCCGCGGGATTGAGTGAATCGAGAATGCGTGACATATATCTAGTTATGTTATAAAAACATGAATCATGACGCGCAATGTTGTACTTCTGCCGTTCACGGACTTATTTTACGGTAAATCTTGGGCCGTCTGTGTATGTCAACAGATCCAGTTTCGCTGTATAATGATTACAGCGGCGGTTCAAAATTCTCAACGGGGGATGTTTATGAAGCTTCACGTTCCGGCATATTTATTAGCGCGGTTATTCGCGCCCGCGTCCTCTGTTTAAACAGTGTTTTAGTTTTTATTATCGCTCTTGCATGCCGTATAATCGCGTTTTACGCGCAATGCCATTATACAAATAATTTTGCATCATTTATAAAGTGTGTAAATCGACGCGTGAATACATGTGTTAATTTTTCATGTGCAAATATATATCTTTCATCTCAAAAAATGCTCACTCTGATTTATTATTTCTGTTTAGTTCTTATTGCAGTTAAAGTTTTAATTATGAAGTAATACGTGAGAGAGAGAGAGAGAGAGAGAGAGAGAGAGGCAAGGAATTCTTCTTTTTTCTCACAACTTCCTTTCTCAAAAGAAACTCTGTTATGAAAGGGTTAACTCTCTCGGAAGCTGTATTTACGAGACCGGTACGAGCGATTTAAATCCGCGAAAAGAGAAACGTACAAAGTAATTTCAGGCGATGAAAATTTCTTTTCTAAACGTTCGCGTAACCATATTAAAACGACGACTAGCGCTCTTTTTTTTCCGTATCTTCTTTTGTGTCTTTCTGAAAATTTTTCGTACGTTCCTCCATTAACTTCGTATCGTACATTTTCGTCTCATTCGCGAGTTAGCAAACGTCAAATCAAATATATTTCAAGTTTACTCTTTCTTCACGACGCTCGTAATATATATTTATCAACTTATTACGTAATTAACGTTACTCTGTAATCTATAAACGATAAGTTATATAAATGTAAACTTACGATATTCGCGATTTAATTGAAGACAAAATCAGTTTTACGAAACAATTATTATCGTAATAATAGATAAAAGACCAATATACGAGCCAATAAACGGGATATTCAATATTCATGCATAAAAATATAATTTTATTGTAAAATATAATCGGACCGCGCGTGTTTCGATCTTTAGATTGGACCTTTTTCCATGAATAACTGAATATAAAAAAATTTTAAAATTAAATAAGATTGCTAACAAAAACAATTTAAGATTTACAACATACACTTTGCAATAATAAAAAAATTTGATCTTACCTAAAATAAATCGAAATGAATAAATTGATATTATTATTCTTATCAGTTTAATTTTTGACAAGTATGTTTTCTGTAGTTTTCATCGACTTTTACAATACTTTTTCTATGGATTTTATGTTTATTTTATTTATTTTTAATTGACCAATACTTAGATAATCATCTATTTTTGTCTATTGTACATGCTAATGTGCAACTTACTATTTTGAGTTAGATCAAATTGTTTTTTATTATTACGGAGTGTTTATCATAAATCTTAAATTGTGTTAGCAATTTTATTTAATTTGTAATTTCTTTATATTCAGTTATTTACTCACACCTAGTTTTTACTCAGTCAGTTATTTACTATCGGGTAGAAGACCCGATCTAAAGATCGAAATGTCTAATCATGTTTTATAATAAAATAATATTACACTGTACAATATATACACTGTGTATAAATGCAGGGTGTCTAAAAACATTTTGAGACAGTCGAAGTAGATTGGAGATCTGAGCTGAAAAGTCATGTACCAATTTGCAAAATTCGCAATATAGTTATTGAATGATTAATTAATACATGTGACTCAATGATCGCGTGGAAAGCGATGGTTCGGACTTTGTAGGTGTGTACGTGATTTTCACTTGTAAAGAAAAATGCTTACTTCATGCAATCTGCTAACAGCAAGAGGCGAAACAAATAAACAAATGGCGAGTGACACAGCTTCCTGCGATCAGCTGATTTTCACAACTGAAAATCATACACGCCTACAGAGTTCGGACATCGCTTTTCACGCGCTCATTGGATCACACGTATTAATTAATCACTCAATGACTATTGCGAAATTTTCAAAATGGTACATGACTTTCCAATTCAGATTAACCTAATTTATCTTCACACTTCGGCTGTCAGAATTTTTCAGACACCCTGTATACACAGACATTCTATATATTGATTCCTATTAACCTTTTAGTGGCCTATTATTGACAATCTCATGAGCAGTTTTTATCCATTCTCGTACTGTAATACATTTTTTTGACGTTAAATCGACTCGAATCTAATGCATGTAAAAAAATCTAAAATTATAATAGATTACAGTTAGAGCAATAAAATTTATTTATAATTTAATATAAAAGTTTTACGAGACTTTAGCTGTCTAATATTTGACAAATTTTAGTGATGTAGCTTTTATGTAGTATAAATATTTTTTAAATATTTGAATATTGATTAATTGGTTCAAAACTAAATATCGTTCGCGCATTACGTCCTCGTAAATTCAATAAGTTTGTCTGTTTTTAACTTGGATTTTATCAATTAAAGATGTTTTTCAAACTTTTATTTTTCAAAAACTTTACAAAGGATAGATATTTGTTGCTTATCCGCTGTTTGCTAGCCTTAAGGCGCAATGCACATGAAAAATATATCTTTCGCTATCCATAAAGAAAAATCGCTTTCTGTTTAAATCCTTCTCAAGTTTCAATTCTCGATATGCAACTACGTTAGAAACAACGACGTTTGTCGCAATAGCGAACCCTGCAAACTACCAATATTGGTTGAAAAACACGTACCTCTGTCGTCGCATCGATAAATTTTCGCTGCGCTTAGCACGATATTTCTTATAAACATTCGAATAACGTATTATTCATAAATTCTCTTTTCGTCGTAAGATAAATTTATCTTATCGTGTTAGTTCTCTAAAAAGTTTTATTTATTTATATGTTTATTTACTTTTAGAGAAAAAATACAAAATTTAATAATAATATATTTAAAAATTATAAAATATTAAAAATTTTATAACATAATTTTATGACAAGAGAAATAGTAAAGAATTGTACATGATTTATAAAATTATTATATGTTTTTTTTAACATATAAAATTAAACGCGTTACAGAACGTATTACTATTTCGTGAGTTTTATATATTTTTCTCGCGAATATCTCAATAAAATAAATTACACAGAATTGTTATCCTCTACATGCGCGCGACCCATTTTCACGAAATTCCCGAGAAGTATTTGACATTTTCGCGTAGCGCGTTACACTCTCGTAAGTTGGTAGTTTCACCGATCTGCAGTAAAATGGCCGCGTCGCGGTTAACTGGAACGCATGCCGCTTCCTCCATTTTCATCTATATATAGGATATATATTCTTTTTCGCTTTATGCTCTCTGCCCTCTGCCTGCAGTTTTTTGCTCTTTATGCCGGCCATTCAGTTCCATTTCGCGCGTTAGCTGCCACGCGCGCTCATCCGCCCCGTTAACGTTCTCGTTCGTCGAAGCCGAATTTTTAGGTGCATTGCGCGGTCGTGTGCGTGTGTTGCAGCAATTTCGAATGAATTTTCGTATTTCCAGCGAAACAGTTGGCGCTTTGCTATCGTCTGCAAACGTACGAGCGCCGGCTCGTATGCACACGAAATTGGTGAGTCCCGGTTGACGCGACTCGTTATTTTTCTACGCGGCTTGGCGTTCACGATTTGTCTTCCATCGATTTCCGCACGGCGTGTCATTCAAAAGCCGATATTTCGCTCGCTGATTGTTTCGAAAGAGTCAATTTGCGTGCGGTGTTTATCAAGTTTTACATTGCCTAATTATTTAGATTTTTTTTTTTTTATTTACGCGCATATATTATAGAAATAATAACACCGCATCGCGGTTTTTTGTGTTAATTGATTTTGTGGATATTCTCTCGATACGCGCGCAGTTTTTATATAATATAACGTTTGTCGTGTGATTGATCGAACTTTTCTTCGAAAGAATGGTTTTCTAATCATTCCGTGAAGTAAAAACAAAAGCTCAATTACTCTTTTTGTCGATTTTAAATATATAAACAATATGTTGCATATCGTTTTTATATAAAATAAATTATCTTTTATAATACACGAGTGAGTATCGATTCTTTCTCGCAGCTGTTTGTTGCGAAGCGCGCATATGTTAAGCGTAACGAATATTCCATTTTGAAACGAGATATTAATTCCTTTTTAAAATGCGCTTTTGGATAATATTTCCTTTGACAGTTATATAGCTTCGTCATTTATATAATGAATATATCTCCACACTTCAGTGAAACGTGGCAAATCCACGGTGTTTTTTTGTTTTGTGTCGATGGTGTCACACAAAGGCGGCGAAAAAGTATCTCGTTTCTTTTGTGTTTTTGAGCTCGAATAGTATACGCGAATGTATGTGCGTACACACACACACACACACACACACACATACACACGCGCGCGCGCACGTGTCCTTATCGAAGTATTGCGCGTAAATCGAGATAATAGATGATAAAATGCAATCTTGAGCGAACAATGAATATGTGTAATTAAAATGCGTACACAAGCGTTGCACAGTTGCAACGCTTCAATCAGTCCGCGTGAAATGAACATTTCCGCTCTGTATTTTTATAAAATGCACATTGCTGCATTTTCATATTACCTTTACATCTCTCTCATTCCACACGATTCGAGAAAAGTACTGGAAGAGACTGGTTATTTCAGAGAAAAATACATAAAAAGCAAGTGCGTGTATGTGCCATTTTCAAAAGTTTCCGTTTAATTTGGTACATCCAAGCTTTTTTGCTCGTCTTTTTTTATGACACAATTTTCGAAAAAGAGAATTATTTTCTTGCGACGACGTGCATAGCACGCAAGAATTCGTTCGTTTTCGGTAAATAAATTATACGGCAAAATAGAATCAAAGCCATTTTTACAAGTTTGCAAATGATATCTCAAAAATATCGAATATTGAGTGAATTTTTTGTTCTGTAATTATTGCAATAATTGTAATAGTTGTGCAGTATTATTTTATATAAAATGCACAAAAAATGTGCATTTTATATAAAAAAATTACTGCAAAATATGAAAAACAATTTTTTCAACGCATGTAAATACATAAAACGTAGAGTATAATATTTATTTATCGTTAAAAATCATCAAAAATTCTTCTTGATTACTTACACTAGTTGACTTGTAAATTTTCTCAATTTTGCAGTTTTCTATAATGATTATGTTTCATTTACGAATTTTATTTACTTCCCAGTTCAAAATAACTAATTTCTATGCACAACAAAAACGCGAATACGTTAACGTACAAATTTCTAAAAGCCGGTCATTTTATTGCAGTAGCCATGTTCGTGTTTTTTTTTCGCAATATATGTCCTTCGAATAATAACGATAAAACGAACGGGCGCGATTAAAACCGTGAAACGCGGTCGAACATCGCCCGGCAACGATCTCGTAAAACAAATCGCGAGTCTCTTTTTCCGGTATCGGTTCGCAAAGTACGGTCATCATACTTGGAAATGGCGTGTATCTATCGTCGCGCATATACGTAAAATATTTTGCGGCTTCGGAGACGTTAAGGAACCGTTCCGAGAATATCATTCGTTGGTGATCGCTCTCTTCCTCCCTTTCTCTCTCTCTCTCTCTCTCTCTCTCTCTCTTCCTCTTCGATCGTCCATAAGGGTTGCCGCTCGTTCGCAGACGCGGGGGTTAAGTTGGGAGCGATCTCTTATCGGTGCTACAAGCGGCGCGAGTCTACCCACGTTTCTCTTATCTTTCTCGCTTCCCTCGTCTGTGGAACTTACAACCTCACTCATACATACGCGCAATACATATTGTCGTTCAAATCTACGAGCCAACAGCAGCAGCAGCAGCAAGCTTGCGCCTGTGTAAACGTTCGCCATTGGACTGCCATCCTCCACGTTGTTCCTGTCGTCGTCGTCGTCGTTGTCGTCGTCGTTGTCCTCGATAACGACGTTTTTCACCGTATATTTTCGCCGATCTCTCGTATGATCCACGGACGTGATCTTTTTCCATGGATAACAGCCGCGTTTTCTCCTCGTCGTTACTCGCGCGATGATCGATCCTCGTACGTATGTTCGTTCCTCGAGTGAGTTTTCAACAATCGGCTCGAACTCCGCGTCATAAATCGAGAGGAACGGCGATCGATTAATCACGCATCTTCGTTTCCAGTTCGCATTTACGGAATCGAAACTTCAGTCTCGCGATTGTTTCAAAATCGATTGTAGCAGGTGCGCGATATCGGAAGGCGAGATGATGTCTTCCGCGGATACTCGGATCGTTTCGCGCTATATATATAAAAAAACTAAAAATGGAATAAGAAGCAATTTGAGGGAACGTTCGCGTACGTAAATATAGAGCAAGTCTCGACTCTGATACAAAGTACCGTTATTTTTTATTAAACTCGATTGCAAGCGCAATTTGCCGTACTTCTGTTCGATTGTTGAAGTTTGCACAGATTTGCTTTGAAATGCGCTATTCCGTTTGTTATGTTCAAGCTGAAGAATCACAGTAATCTCTATGTTTGTTGCGTCGATCTCTAAGAATCTCGACGCAAAGCGACTGAGACTTTGCTGTTTTTTTTTTTTTTTTTTTTTTTTTTTTCTCGAAAGTCGCGCTTTGTTAAAGCCAAATATTGTCTGTTCTTCGAGTCGAGAAAAAGCTTGCTTGATCGGCGAACACACTGTGCATACTACTCGTCGAACTATATAGTGGCGCGTCTGCTCACTCAGTCAGCCGCTTCGAAAAACTCATTGTCAGTCAGCCGGACGGCTAACAGCAAAAGTTTTTCAAAACTTCGACGACGCGGCCGAGAACGAGTAAGATTGAAATATATTCGTCTCGCTCTTCTTTTTTTTTTTTTTTTTTTTTCCTCTTTCCTTTCTTTTTTTCACGCCAGGATTCGTTGCTTTTATCCTGATGCGCCATATCGGATTTGTAATTCGGCGACTCGTGTTCATCGATCGGTAACGTTCTTTCCTCGACGCGCTCAAAAGCCGATAAAGTTCAAACACACGGACAGGTCCGTGTGCCTAATGTGCACGGTTTAATTGTGACGGTTACAGTTTTATACGGAAATCATCCATAAAAACGTCATTGATCACAAAGAATACTAATCTTATAAAATCGACAGTTTCAAAGCTTTTTCATCACATCGAGTATTCTGGAGTTCAAAAAAGAGGATAATGCAGGTCTTTTTGAGTTATTATATGACGTGCAAGAGAAAATTTACGATTACCAGCGATAATTTTGAAATAAAACAATTAAAAAATGAGTAATTATTTACATTAGGGAAGCCACCTCCGATTTCAATAATTTTCACATATGTTATCAAAGTCATTGTCTCGAGTAATAATATTAAGGTTTTAGACGGGGCTCGTTGTTTGTTAAAAAGTTACAAAGGAAAGAAGTTTCATAAATGAATTCTTATTTTTCGATCCCATGTACATTTCGTTCGTGTTTCAAGCGTGACTGCGCCCCCCCGCAGGGGGGAGCGGCTTTGCCCCTCCCCCTGCTCTTCCCTCGGAAAAAAATACCGACTTCCGATTACATTCGCTTTATGTCAAAAGTGGGTACTTGATTTTGGAGAGGAAAGCAGGAGGAAGGGGCAAAGCCACTTCCCTTGCGGGGGGCGTAACCTCCCCCTGCCTGCACACTTCAAGCACATCTTTTAAATAAACAACGATCGCGTCTAACACTTTCATAACATTATTCGGGACAATGATCTTGATAGTATATGTGAAAATTATTCAAATCAGGGGATGGTTTCACAATTATTTCATAGACAAAATACTTTGTTTGTTTCATGATTACTTATTCAGTTATATTTTCATTTATCGGATACATAACAGACATTATTTCAAAAAAAGCGTTCAATCGTTCATCAAAATCGAATGCTTTTTTGAATGCAAATTCTGCCAAATACTGGTCGAAATGATATTATATTCTCTGCGACCATATCGAGGAATAGTTGCGCGAATGTCTCTCCATAGCAAGAAATTGCATATTGTTCAAAAAACCTTTTTCGTTAATAACTTCTTAGTAAACAACAACCCCCACCTAAAACCTTTATGATATTACTCGGGATAATGACCTTGATAACATATGTGAAAATTATTAAACTCGGGAGTGGCTCTCCTAATGTAAATAATTGCCAAAAAATGTAGTAAAAATTATTATGCAAATATAAAATGCGAAGAACAATTTTTAATAATCTAATAAATGGTTTATTCTTGTAAAATATGAAGGGTAAAGAAGAGAAATAAAAAATGCTCAAGATGAAAGATAGTTTGAATAATATTGTGAATAAACACGGAACGAATCTCTGCTTTCGTTTGCTGCATGTAATTATCCGGAATGAATTATCCGAGAGAGAAACGTGTAAACAATATTTTATCCCAAGTGACTAACACGCAGTAAAGCGTTGGAAGGTTTCCTTTCACGACCGGTTATATTACTGGGATGCGCAACTCGAATATTAAAGCGGACTACATTACTACGTTCAGCTTAAATTAAAATTAATTGAGCCACATTATCAACTTTGTTTCAATGCTTTAATTGCGGGTAGATATATTCTCTTACTGCTGATATTGTAGGTATTCGGATCTGTTCAATTTTATCTTGTTAGCGAATTTATAGCATTAGTTAACAAACTTATAATCCATCAAAAGATCAT